>CAKNYM010045383.1:1510-18372 GCA_932195095.1 Andricus curvator
CAGACAGACAGACAGACAGACAGACAGACAGACAGACAGACAGACAGGCAGGCAGGCAGACATACAGACAGACAGACAGAACATTTATTACAATGTCTTTTTTGTGCCAAGACCCTTTTATGATGTTGAGACCCCCTTTCCCTTCATAAAATATGTTGCGACCCCAGTACCTTGAGAGGCAATGTCCCTTGTTTACGGTGTTTCGAACATTTCCTTATTTTTTATTATCTTGAATATTTAATTTTTTATCTCTTGTTAGTTTTTGAGAATCCCTTTTTATACACCTTTTTTAAAAACCCTGTCCCAGTTTTGAACTGCTTTTATGTCTGTTTTTTAGAACCCTTATGTGCCCATTTTTTGATTCGTTTTATTCGTATCTCTTTTTGAGAACCCTTTGCTTGCCCATCTTCGAGAACCCCTTTTGTACATATCTTTAGAATCTCCTTTTTTGCATTTATCACCGAGAACCCCTTTTGTATCTCTTTCTGAGAACCCCTTTGTATCTAAATGTTGAGAATCCCTTTTGTATTTCCGAGAACCCCATTTCACTCATCATATTGTTATAAACGCGTTTTTAGTACTTGCGAACCCCTTCCCATATCTGTCCAAATAAAACCTCCTTTACCTATTTGTTAAACAAGACCCGTTTTCATGTTGCGTTATCATGTACCTGCTTATCGTATTTGTACAATCCTTTTGGTTATAATAGCAATTTATAATTCTGTACTGCGAATCTCCTTTGCATATCTGTTGAGATAAAACCCCATGGCTTGTTAGTTTTACCTTTTCTTTGCGATCTTTTAATACCGATTTCTCTGTATCGCTATCTCAAAGTTCAGTTCTTATTGATTTTATTATGTTGTCGTGTATTTCTGACATTTGACCCTTTGAATTTATTTAATTGCGATCCCTCCTTGAAACGTTTACTTATGTTTTGAGTTTAACTTATTTGTTGCGATTTGTTGCTTTCGAGATCCCTGTGTCTATATTCGGAGTAATTGTTATATTTGCTTCTCTCTGGTTCTCACGTCTTTCTATCTTACTCTAACCTATTGGCATGGGTGAAGGAATGTTCATGCCGCATTATGTTTTAATAATGATTACGTTGCGTATATCTTCCTGGAGAGTGGCATTTAATTTTGAATAGGTTGAAGACAAAATTTAATTACGTACCAGGATGGTTTGTAACAACCCCATCCTGGAAATTTTGGTTATTGTCCTCGATAACTCGGTCAAAATGAACAGTCCTTTCTCGTGTTATTTGGATTAATTATTTTCTTACAGTAAAATTTCTGAGTTATGTAGAAGGTAATAAACTTATAAGATCATTATATCAAAAAGTAATGTAATTTTTTCGCACTTCCACATTTAAAATTTTGGACTTTTTGCATTTTAACACATGGGGTCATTTTCTTTCTCTTATGTTTTTATAGGGATCACTCACAATCACTAATCACTTCACATGGGTTGAAGCGTTTGCATCGGTAATTGTATCTTGGGCAGGGGCATCCCCGATACTTTTGATGTATTCGCTGCTTTTTCAGGAGCTCACTGAATGATTTTCTTGGACAGGATCTGATTTAAATTTATGTGAGTAGCTCTTGGAGCTATTTTTTGTAATTCTAACTCATCGCCATTGTGTTGTCCGAGATCAACTTCTTCGAGATATATGACCCATGAGTAAGGGTTAAATGATTGTTTTTGGAATACCTTGCGATCACTGAATTCTTCTAATTTATTCTCGATCTCCCATAAGGTTTCTTCATTTTTGTAATTTTTGTGGTAGGTAACGTCTTCTTTTGATAATCTTATAATCATTAATTCCGTGATGTTAATCTTTTTGTTACTATGTTCAACGATAGGTGATATTTTTGTTAATTCTGAATGTAGAAATGGCTCATGAATTAACTCTGTAGAATGTCAGCTGACTGAAAGACTGGTTAAAATTGCGTACTCTATTTTCAATATACAGCCTGAAGCTAGTTGGCCTATTCCCAATTTTGATAACTGAATTTTCATTATTGGTTGCATTGGGCAGATTAATTCTACTGACTGCTTCCTGTCGAGAGATTAAATCCATCCCGCTAATGTCTTCATCTTGATCCAATATGGGTCGCTCTGGTATGAAATTTTGATATCGCAGATTTTAAACGTGTCTTGTCTTGCGTGGAGCAGCATCTCACTTTCACAAGTTTTACTGGACGGCGCCTCGTGGATGATAAGATCTTCCTTGCAAAGATGATATTGCTGAAGGTACCTAAATTTCAAGAATTGATCTTCTGTCATTAGTACAAACCTCGAAGATCCATTTCTCACCATGATCGTTGATGTTGATGATTGAGGCAACTCCTCGATACTGAATTTTGGTCCTCGAGTAGCAAACATGAGTTTGGGAGCATGGTACTGTTCATCTCGATACGCAACCTCTAGCTGGTTGGTGGTTAACAGGAAGGGATGTAGATGTCCTCTTCTAGCGTCGTGTACGGCATCTAGGAGTTGATCGGCTGATCTTGTGTAGCTATACAATCCGGCTTCCATCATTCTTAACATTTGATTTAAAGTGTGTGTAGTTCATTTGTGGCATATATGCTCTAATTTGATTGACCATTACTCCAGTATTGGTTAAATCAAGTGTAAACTGATTAAGCTGTCTTTCTTGGTTTTCTCCTCTTCGATGTATTTGCTCGAGATCAGGTCTCGAAACATAGGTTTGTTGCCCAATGAATTGAGATAAATTCTTTTGTGCATCCTTTACCTCGTGGATTTTTGTGTCTAATAGTTGCTCATCATCATAGGTGACAAGTCCTGCAACAGGTCCGATTATTACTCCCAGAAATCCTAGCATCGCAGATGCTCTCTGTTGTCTGATGTTCGTCGGCAGGTTTTGTGAATGAAGATTTTCGGTCCTACCTTCAAGTTCTTCCGTCTCGAGTTGAACGTCCTCCGAACGATTTTTAGCAACGTCATGTTTCCTAGTCAATCGGTAAGATTCGAAGATGTTAATGCAGTCTTCGCCGAGTGTCACTTTGGAATTCTCCAGTAGAGATTTGGTTCTGCGTCCATATGTCTCTAGGAAATTCTGATATTTTTGAACGTCCATGAAAATAGTGAGCCTCTAGACACTAAATCTTCTTCGCATGAGTCCCTCCATCTCGTAATAGATTCTGATACTGCTGGTAAGGGGAGTGATCCTGTACAGATGTCTGCCCTGTCCAATGCCGGTCGCTGCATATACATAACATAGAAGGATCCAAAGACACGGGCTGTACATTTTAGGACAATTGAACAACTCTGCTTTTATTTTCTTCCCCTATGAACAAATTTTGCATGTGTATACTCTTTAATTTACTTAATTCAACATTTATCAATTATCATTCATTTATACCTTTATTTAAATTACATTTGATTACAGTATAAGATTTATTTAAGGATAGGAGCAGTAAATACTCACAAAAGAAAGCATCGGCATGTGTTTGGGTATTCTCAACACCCTTATTTTTGGATTACGATGTCCAAGATTTTAATCCTTACTCCAGAATTACTTCGGAATGAATGATTTTTATAGTGAATTTTACCACGCCCTGAATAAATTAGGGAAAATTATAGAGAGAAAAAGAAAAATTAGAGCGGTTCACCACCCCGGAATTATCATAGAACAAGATAATTCTTGGGTAATCTTGAACTTTATTGGATTTATTAGAATTTAATATATTTTCAGTTTTTCCTTTCTTTCTCAGCTTTAGTTTTAATGCCTGTGTTTACCTCGTTTCACAAAATAATCTAAGGTGTTAACCGCACTCGAATGTGCACAACGCACGATGAAATTCGAACACAAAAAAATGAGGATGAGCTAACGTATATTTTTACAGAGATGTTTGTTTCCTTCTCTAAATGTATATGTAATTGTTTCTACGTTTTTGGGCAAATAGAAGTCCTGTTAACCTTAAATTTAAGAGGAAATGCCATTTGTGTGAAAGAACGTCATTTTGGCACAAGAGAACATTTCTCTGAGTGCCATTAGTGTGATTTAAAAATGACGAAATTCACAATATCAAATGAACAGTTGTGTACGTGGTTGTGGAAGGAAAAAAATGCCAGTAAACTTGAAGTGGACGTAATAATGGAGAAAATTTGTGAGAGACATGGAAAAAATATAGCTCAAAGGAAATTGCTCAAATCCGAAAAAACAAAATAGTCAATGACCATCGAATGCAGTCACTTTTCAAAAAAAGGCACAAAAGTTTTAGGGGTCTTGAAATTCTGCCCCTGAATTCCTTTAATTTAATAAATCACTTATATAACTTAAGCAGTTATTATATAATTCCATAACCCTGATAAAAACTGAACATTTTTAATTAATTAGCGAATTTTATAATTTGAGGCTCAGTTTAGCGATCGTATAAATTTCGCCCCTGCTTAGTTGTAGATTAATTACAAGTTAGATCATCTGGTGAGTATAACCTGTCAGCCTAATTGAAATCCGTTGTGTTTAAAGCTTTTTACAGTTTTTTTACTGCAAAAAGGTGTTTTCTTCGACTCCGGGGCCTAAGGCTTGCCTGTTGGATTCCAAATAAATTAGTTATACATAAAAAAACTAAAACTGATCATGTTTAGTTCATAATTACATTTCTAATGAAAAATAAACTGGATTTTAACGAATTTTAATGTTTGGTGCCCCCTAAGGCTTAAAAACGTCCGTCCCTTGCCATTTTACAATCAAATTAAAAACTACAATATATATATATAGTTAAAAGTTTGTCATAAGGACAACCGCAGGATTTCGCCGGGAGCGGGTGCTAATCTGAAAAATTGCACCCGCTCCCAGCGAAATCGCGGTAAAATTTCAGCTGTAACCACGTCTCACGACCGTGAGATAGGTGGTTACAGTCTGCGACGAACTCAATACGATGGTCCGGCAAAAGTTTCGTGCACCCTGAGGACACGGAGCGACCCAAGGACGACCGCCTTCTGCATTTTCCCCGCAAGTGTCTCAGCATTTTTTTGACACGCAGGGATGCTTTTCAGGCTATTAACCAGTGAAACCTTGGCACTTCCAAGAGCGCCGATGATCAAGATGATTAGCTTAACAGAATATTCCGGTTATAACCGTCGCAACTCCCTTATAAGGTCTTTATACCTCTCTTTCTTTTCTTTCTCCTTGGCTGTGACGTTTTTGTCAGCTGGTGCCGAAAATTCGATAACGAACATGGTTCGTTTCTCGAAGTCAAGGAGAACTATGTCAGGCCTCGAGTGCGCAACAGAAACAATTGTCGAGAATATGAAGTTCCAGTATATGCGGCACTTCTCATTTTCGACAATTGACTCTATTTCTCTAGGAGCGTTTAGCGGAGAGGTATTTGGGCTAATGCCATAAGAGTGACAGAGATGGTAATAAAGCACTCTTAGTGCCGCATTGTGCCTTTGGATGTAGGTCGTTCCCGCATGAGTTGGACAACTAGATAGTATGTGTCCTAGATGCTCGGGGTGTGCATGACACGCTCTGCAACTATCATCGGGAATGTCTTGGCTCAAAATGTGGCGACGGTATGCTAGAGTGGAAACGACACCGTCTTGACATGCCAAAATGAAGCCCTCCGTGCCCGACTTCAATCCGGGTGATCTAAGGAAAGCAAACGTTAGCTCATACGACATCGACTGATCTTCCACATTTCTGTGGAAGATGCCGTGCATCCTCTTGTCGAGGAGCTGTTCGTGGAAGTCTTTCTCCTGTGCTTTCTTAATCCGGGCCTTCAGGAGTGAGTATTCAAGATGGATAAGATTTGATGCATTTTGCTCACCCCTAGTATTGAAGTCAAGGCCGAGTGTTTCAGCAGCCTCCTCCGCTGCTTTGTACAGAAACGCCCCTTTTCCCACTTCTTCGTGTTTCCTGACCATTTTAAGAAGAGGGTCTTGTCCATTTGCAACTATATGTGCTGTACCCAGAATGAGTCTGTTGTGAAGAAATTCAAGATTCAGTATTCCGCGACCACCTAGGCGGCGTGAGATGTAAAGTCGCGGAACAGAAGACTTAAGGTGCATGCTCTTGTTCATGTGCAAAACCTTTCGCGTCCCGATATCAAGGGATCTGAGTTCGTCCTTCGTCCATGGAACCACTCCAAATGAATAGAGTACTACCGGGACGGCAAGCATGTTCGTTGCAGATACTTTGTTTCTCGCCGACAGTTCGGAAGACCAAATCTGCCGGATGAGACGTTTGTATCTGCATCGGAGAGTATCCTTTATAGATGTCGCGTCCTGAATGCGGCTCTGTGGCACGCCCAGGTATGTATAGGTCTCTCCAGCGCAAAGGTGTCGTATAGCGCTTCTGTCAACGAGCTCAGGATCTTCGGGGATGCCATTAAGTTTTCCTTTCTTCAAATTAACCTTGGCGCATTTCGCTAACCCGAATTCCATTCCAATCTCTTGAGTGTACTCTTTGACAATTTTCAGAGCTAGATGTAGTTTCTCTTGATTCCTAGCATAGATCTTAAGATCATCCATGTAAAATACATGAGTGACCTTATGCTTTCGGTTTCCAGGTTTTCCGCAGAGATACCATTCGGAATGGCGAAGTGCGAGAGATAGTGTCAATAATGTGAGGCAAAAGAGGAGAGGGCTCATGGTGTCGCCCTGAAATACACCTCTCTGAAAGGTGATGCTGTTAGTGATCACACGATGTTTTCCAGATGAGATAGTAAATCTGGTTTTCCAAAGCGGCATTAATGTCTCTATGCACCTCACGATGTGTGGATGAACCTTTAGGCTTTCCAACAGACAGATGATAAGTCTATGGGAGGTTGAATCGAAAGCTTTCCGGTAATCAATCCAGGCCATCGATAGAAATCGCTGATAGTATGCTGCGTCTTTACAGACACATCTATCGATGAGCAAGTTCTCCCAACATCCCGCTACGCCTTTCTTTGAGCCACGTTGTTCATACATCTCTTGCCATACAGGTCCAATTGTCCGAACAATCCTATCATTTAGGATAGCTGTGAAGATCTTATACAGTGTGTTCAGACAAGTTATTGGCCTGTAATTCTTAGGGTCAGCTAAGTTGCCCGTCTTCGGCAGGAGCACTGTGCGCCCTTCCACCAACCACCCCGGAATAGGCTCTTCCGACTTTAGATATGAGGTAAAAATTCGGGCCAGATGCTGGTGGGTTGAAGGCAACTTCTTCCACCAGAAGGTCTTGATGCCATCTGGTCCCGGAGCGGAATAGTTCTTCATGCCTCTTAATACGTTTTTCACCTCCTCGGTAGTGATAGGTGGGCATTCCTCCTCAGCTGTGATGAGGGCATTGCACAGCTCCTTGAAGCTGTTTATGTTCTTTGAGCCTTCTTTAAGTGGATGTTGAACTTCGTAGACTTCTCTCCAAAATGCTTCGACCTCCTCTGGTTTGGGCGGATGGTCGACAGTAACTGGAGGGTCTTGGAAGAGTCGAGATGGGTCAGACGAAAACTGTTGATTTTCTCCGACCCACCTCTCTCTCCGCTCTAGACTTCTCCTAGCGTCAGATAGTACTCGTATTCTGTCAACAATATGCTGCCTGATGGTCAGTAGCTTTGACTTGTTGATTGTGTGATGACGGATCCGCAGTTCGCGCGTGAACTGTCGAACCTTGGCAGTGAAAGTCCTGCCAGATGTTATGTAGTCAATCACACACTGAATGCGGGACGCGTACTGTCTTGCCCAGCCTATCTTTGTGCTAAGTTGATGCATTCGTCTTTTGGTCTTATGATCAACCGTTGGTTTTGTTTTACGGTTTGCATCTGCCAAAGTTCTCGCTGCATTGTACACACTACAATTGATAGTCCAGAGGTCGGATTCTTCGGAAAAGTCTCCACGAAGCTCATCATCCAGTTCAGTCAGATCTTTGGGCTTGGGAGAAACCTGAATGTTGATGTTTCTCCGGGTCTTGAAGCATCGTTCTCCCTCTATTGGATGCCTGTTCGAGGCTGGTCTCAGTGTCGCCTCTCTTTCTCTGTTGCCGGCTTGTTCTGGCTGCGGTTGTGTAGGCGCTCCGCTTATATAACCCCTTTTCCGGAGGTCCTCGGCACGGTTTCGCAGCCGTTTTTGCGAAAAATCCGAGAGCTCTGGGTGTTTCTCGCACCACAGAGCATGCAGTCGCGCCATGTAACCTTTTCGTTCAGGGACCATACTGGTATCATCGCACTCCAGCTGGTCGTCCCTGAGTCGATCCGTCCACTCAAAAGAAACGAGATTCCGCCGGTCAATCGCATTGACTCCGTCTTGATTGGCTCCCCCAACTCTAGGGTAGTCGGCATTGTTGTCCGACCCATTGTCGGGAGCCCTGCGCGTTCGATTGTTTTGAACCGCACTTCCTACAACTATGTTTGGTGTTGTCATTGTTGTTCCCACGAGCAGCTAGGGAAAAGGGTTAGTCCATCCTTGTAGAGCCCCGCGTGCAAGGATAAGGCTGATACTCTGAGAGGTCGCCCGGTATCCCAGAGTCACCGTTTGAGACACCACACCCAGGTGCCATTCAGCTTTCGGCACGGTTGTTACGCCTCCGCTTGGGGGTTATTCCTTCGGGACCATCCCTGGACAATTGTCCGCGACTGCTTATTAATTATTGTAACCATATTCAGCAGAAACCCTTGGTACAGGGACCCTCTATCCGCAACCCGAGGACGCGTCCGGTGGCTTTGTCATAGGCCCTTCGGTTCGAATCCCAAGGAATTAAAACCGAATACCGAATATATATATATATAATATATATATACATAATATATATATATATATATATATATATATATATATTAAACACCCTCCAATTTTTGATTAGAATTCGTTGGTTTTTGTAGATTTTTGACCGCAAAATGGGATTTTCTCCCACTGTGGGGCACGTTGTCGAGCGCACGGCCATGTTGCCGTGCCATAGACTAGAGCGTAGCAGACTCTGCGGCCAGTCTGGTTCCTTGCGGGCGCCACCTTGCGCCGTCCGTTGTAAACGAATTATCTCTCTCTCTCTCTCGCTCTCTCTGCGTGATCGATCATCGGTGCATGACGTACCGCGTACTTGCGCGTCCGTGGAGACAAGCATCTTCACAAAATCACTCTTTGTTCGACGCTCATGAGGCTGAGGTGTAGCACTTTTCTTTCGGTCGAGAGCACTTTGCTTCTTTTTGAAAAATTAATCTAACTGCTTCTTTAAAAATTCCACTGGGACGTAGTCCTTTGCGAGTTCGAAGAATGATCTCAGGTGAAGTTAATTGTCTTTAATTTCTCGCCCTCAATATCTGTTGACTTTTTGAATTGCATTAATTCCTTTTTTTGTGACGTCTTATGTGTACGCGAGTGGGCTATAAAAGTCAATTTTAAGAACCGTCAGCAATCGCTGACCGGTGGCAGTTTTCTAATTTAGTCGTAATAAATAACTAGCTCGAAAATGCATTCTTTCAATTTCATTTCGGCATCTATTCAGTGATTTGAAATTAAAGAATTCGACCACGCGGTCTCGCAAAATGGCCGACGCTGACTATGTAAAATTCGGTCATTAAAAACCGCCATCGTGGGCGAGTTGCAACATTTATTTCGCCAACAATAATTGAACTTCGGAGTAGCATTTCGAAGTAGTTACTTCAAATTCAACTCGGAATAAAATTCAAATGTGTATTTGCAATTCCAGATAGTGTAGTGATTGATTGTGAGCTTCAGGGTTGGCTAAGAATGAGCAAATAATTTTTGTGACCTGCAAGATTATTCGTGTGATGTAAAGTCGCGATATTTTCATTTGGTAGTACGGAAATTCCGTGCCCTCGCAATTTCACAAAGCGGATATAAAATACGGCTGATTTATGAATTGTAAATCGGGTTCAGTGATGTGCTTTTTTAAAAATGAAGTCAAATTATATTTTCTTCAAATATATCGGCTCGATAGCCTTAGAGATTCCTACAGAGATGGTAAGTCAAAATAAATTATTATATTCTTTAATATGGTGGTTTTAAATATTTGTATAGCAATACACCAGAGACTCGCTATTTGAACGCGCGATCGCACGCGTTATATGAATTCCTAGAATTGCTGGTCCCAGCAGTTTCTCAGGGGGCAGGGCGAGAGACGGTTGCGACTCCGCCTCTGAAGGGACACATGCACTATACTACACAGTCAAGTAGATTGCGCAATATTATGGAAACGGTTCAGGCGGTCCTGCCTGTTTACGTTTCGCTGTACGCGTTATATGAACAAGGCTATTTTCAGGCAACCCCCGAGATTGTTCATCTATCGAGTCTCTGGTGTAATAATATTATAATAATAATATTTATTTTCTTTTTCAGCTCTTGGAGAAATATCCAATGATATTGACAGCAGAAACAGTTTAGCATCTCATCCTCCTCCTTCACAATCAACTACAATTCACCCAAACACAGCAGCCGGAATTCTGGATTAAGATGATGATACGGTGCTAACACCCTCGGCTCCTGATGTCATCTTCATTGATGACGAAGAGGAAGACCAGGAGATGCCGTCCTTTGCATGCGATCCTGAGGAGCATGTGGAAGAGGACGATGAGGAAGATGTCAGCGATTACGAGGACATGGAGGCCAGAAAGCAGTCATATGTGCAAAGGGATGATGAATTCGGTAAGTGCTGAATTTTAATTTCTAATACATGGTTTACATTGCATTCTATTACATGATTTACGGCAAGAAAAAAATTTTACTTGAATTGAAGAAATGTACTATTGGATACGACAAATTAAATAAAGTTTGCTCTACAAATACAGTGTATTATATGCCACATGCCATGAGGAACATTTGTAATTATATTAACCAGGCTTGAGATTGTAAAAAAATAGGTGGGTAGGCCCACGGTAAATGACCTGGGGGCGGGGTAAAATTATGAACAAAAAAATATTTTTTTTAAAAAGAATTTTCTCAACTACTGTTTATTAATGTAGATAAAATAATATAATATTTAAACCTATTCAAAAGCATTTTCATTTTCAACTAAAAAACATCAATTTTCATCCAAAAAGAAGCAAATTTTCAACAAAATAGAAAATTTTCCACCATAGAGATGAACTTTCGTCTGAAATGATGCATCATTAACCAAAAAATGAATAACAAAATAGTTGAATTTTCAGCTAAAACAGATAAACTTTCTACTAAATATTTGAATTTTCAACAAAAAATGAAATAGTTAAACTTTCATTGAAAAAACTTAAATTTCAAACAAAAAAAAAGATCTTTCCATAAAATAGTTGAATCTTCAACAAAATAGTTGAATGCTTAACTAAAACATATGAAATTTCTAAAATAATTCTAAGAAAGTGTTTAACCAGAAATATTGATTTCCAATAAAAAAGAACAAATTTTCAACAAAATAGTGAAATTTTTATTCAAAGAAATGAATTTTTATCTAAAATTATGAATCATGAACAATAAAATTAATTGTTTGCATAGGAGTTCAACTTTCAACCAAGTAGTCAAATTTTCAACAAAAAGGTTAGTTTACGACCAAGAAGATAATTAAAAGAAAAAAACGAATTTCCAACAGAATGCTTGGATTTTCAACGAAATACTTAAATCTTCAAATAAAAAACATACGTTTTGAACAAAAAATGGAATGATTAAATTTTAAGTTCAAAAAATTAATTTTATACAAAAAATATTTTTAAAGAGATGAATTTTCAACTGAAATAATGAAATAACGAATTTTTAAGTTGGAAAAAAAACAATTTTTCACACAGTAGCGAAATTTTTAATCAAAAGGGTTTTTTTTCAAAAAAGATGAATTTTCAACACAATATATAAATTGTGAACCAAATAGTAGAATTTTTCACTAAAAAAATAAATAAATTTTACATCAAAAGTAGAATAATTATATTTTCAGTTGAAAAAAATTATTTTCAATAGAAAAAATGTGCCCGCTGCGCGGACATATTCTCACAGTAATATATTTATGTTTATATATTTATCTCGCGCTTTGCGCACCATAATGTGTTTACCGATAACTGTAATTTGGTGATTGTGAATCCTATTTTGAAAATTATTAATGACAAATTAGGATGAGTTTTCACTCTTTGTGGGAAGAGAAACTTTTGTCTATTCATTTTTTTCATAGTTTGTGTCGTTCGTCCAAAAATTAAATTTTTTTCAATGTTGTTTTTTACGAATAAAACAAAAACTACTTTTTCTATCAAAAAGGGATTGATAACAAAGGACCCCGCACAAAATACCAAGAAAAAAACGTTCAGTCGTTTGAGCTAAAACCGGCTGGAATGTATGATTTGCACTAGGTCCAAAAAGTCCTTAGGTTTTGAGTTACAGGCACTTGAAGGTTATAAAATGACGATCTTTATATTATATGATTTTCAACTTTCTGAGCTCTATACTGACTTATATCGTGATTTCAGACTAAGTGATCAGAACAAAAGTTCTAGGAATGTAAGTAAGGTACCTTGTGATAGCCTTGTCTGTGTTCTTGACCCGTATTCTGAAGGACATTTGAAGGTCAACTCATTTCTTTTTCAATGGAACCCATTTTTTAATTTTCATTTTTAAAAAACAACTTTTTTCAATAGTATGTAAGTGAGCTACCTTTTGATGACCTTATCTGTGACCTTGACCCGCATTCTGAAGGTCTTTTGAAGGTCAACTTTTTTTCAAGGAATTCATTTTTTCACTTTTCATTCTTAAAAAATACAATTAAACTTTTAGATGTTCATTTTTAGGGGGAGATTGATTCATCTTTCCAAGTAGTATCCCAAAAGTTTAAAAATGTTTGTGAAGAAAATAACTTCCAAGTCATGTTTCGATAAAAAATAAGATAAAAGTTGAAGAAAATAAAATAAACTTGAAATTGTATTGACTGTAAACTTGATAAATAGTTTCAAGTTTACATTGTTACTGTAGTATGATTTATTTTATTATGTTCAGTGTAACCCGTTCTTAGCGTTACCCAGAGTCAACGACATGGAGGTGACGGGTTTTTGACTCCTTTTTTTCTTTTTGTTTTATTTTTTGTGTGTTTTTTTCTTCTTTTTATGTTCTTTTCTGTTATTTTTTCTTCTTTTTATGTTTTGTTTTTGGTTTTTATTGTTATTTTAAATATTTTAATTATGAACATTTTAATTATCGTTAAGAATATATTACAAATGGAAGTTTAAAGTCAAAATTCTTTACCTAGATAAGGTTTTGCAAATCATGACTTGGATGTTATTTTATTTTTATAACTGTTTAACCTTTAGTCGCGTTTTTTAAGAATGAAAAGTGAAAAAATGGATTTCTTGAACAAAAGTTGACCTTCAAAAGGCCTCAGAATGCGGGTCAAGGTCACAGATAAGGTCATCAAAAGGTAGCTTACTTACATTCTATTGAAAAAAGTTGTTTTTAAAAAATGAAAAGTAAAAGATGGGTTCCATTGAAAAAGAAGTAAGTTGACCTTCAAATGTCCTTTAGAATACGGGTCAAGGACACAGACAAGGCCATCACAAGGTACCTTACTTACATTCCTAGAACTCTTGTTGTGATCACTTAGTCTGAAATCACGATATTAAGTCAGTATAGCGCTCAGAAAGTTGAAAATCATATAATATAAAGATCGTCATTTTATAACCTTCAAGTGCCTGTAACTCGAAACCTAAGGACTTTTTGGACCTAGTGCACATCCGAACTTTTATTCGGGACACCTTAAAGAATACATTCCAGCTGGTTTTAGCTCAAACGACTGAACGTTTTTTTCTTGGTATTTTGTGCGGGGTCCTTTGTAGATCTTTTTTGAATGCACAATTTTTGTGAATTAATTTTTTGTCGTATCTTGCATAGTTTGACCGCAAAATGAAATTTTTTATTTTTCATTATTTTTTCGTGCGATCAAAACTTAGATTTTCGATTTTTCGGAAAAATTCAAAAAGTTGTTATGATAATCTTATGGAACTTCCAAAAAGCAACGTTTTTCTTTTCTCAACTTTTTTTTTTACCGTGCGTTGTTTGGCGTGAAATGTTCATTTTCGCTTTTTTTTTGGATTTTGAAAATGCTATAACTCTGATAATTGTTTTTTTTTCTCGGAATATGTCATTCGGATAAATTATTCGAGTTTCCGATTAATATGATGAGCCGTACATTGGCGTTTCAAATCTTGAAAAAGATTGTCTCGAAAATATTGAAAATGCTCTCACTTTTTGAATTTTCATCCGCACCATATCTTTCATCCCATTTTGTTACCAATCTGACACCTCCATATTTTCTAACATTCTCCATTGTTTTCCCAAAGACAGAATTGTTCATTAACTTGTAGAAATTTTTCTCAGATTTGTTAGTTGCTCTTTTTCTATGTTCTGTATTTATGTCAATATACTTTTTTAGCAAAGGTTTTTACTGCAACTTCAGAATTCTGTGAATTTTAGTTACCTTTAGACCTGAGCTCAAATACTTTTTCAAATTTCGGTAATGTGTTACATAATTTTTCTTCGATAATAAGTTTGTTATTAATTTTGGTATTTTACGTGAAGAATTAGGAGGTACAAAATGTTCTGGAGCCAAAGGCAAATCTTTATGTAAATTATGCAATTCTGCAGGATATTCCAAATCTACCTCAAAAATGGAACCTATTGGTGAATCGTCTGAAATATTTTGCACATTGATATCTTGATCAAGTAGCCATTCGAAACCACCAAAAGGTAAAAATTCGCTCATTGCTGCACCATACTGGTTGTTAATATCAAAATATGAAATATAGGATTCAGGTTCGCTTGGATTAAAATCTGATCTGATAAATCGGTTATTCGCTTTAGCATATCTATTTGAACACTGTGCTACACCACCACGAATACCTCTTTCAATAAGAAGAATCATTTCAGGATCAGTTAATAGTTGAAGTTCAATTCCGGTTAATTTGAGCATCGCTCATATTCCTCAGGCAATATCATTCGACATTGGTTCATGTTTTCACAATCCAATTTATGATTATGTAAAGACTTTTCTAATTTGAAGTGGCATAGGCACCTGCCACATAAAAATGTACGACGCTTAGAATTTATAATCGGAGATTTTACTATTCGGGATAAATTTTTAATCAAAGCGAAATGATATATTGGAATAATATCATTTAGTTCGTTTTCATTGGAATAGTCAGAGTTAAGATTTGTATTCTCAATCATCAAAAGGTGTATTGTAGAAAATCTTGACTTTTCTTTGCTTAAATACAGTGATACAATTTCCCCTCCCTTAAATTTTGTATTATCTTCTATACCGTAGACGTTTATGCCTAATTTATTCATTTCCTCAAATTTTGGAATATCTTCAAGACTTATAGGAAACGAGATTCCATCATGCTTAAGTTCTGAATTAAAATGCGGATAAGATCTAGTGTCATCTACGTGAATTTTTGCATAATGAAGAGCGGCAGTAGATATACAGAGCCACCCGCGTGGAAAAATTTCGTGGCGCTGTACTGTTTCTGTCCAGTACGCCTTGAGTCGACATTGGCGCGCCACAGGCTGACTGCCCAGTGGCTAGACTGGGATGTAACGCTCGGTTCGACTAGTTTCTAGACAGATCGGCCATTTTGATAAAAAATAATTAATAATTAAATAATATAATTATTTTTTATGCCATAAAACTCCAATATATAGATTTTGCAGTTAATTAAAAATATAAAAAAAGTTTTTGTACCAAAAAAAAATGAAGAAATGAGTTTACGCAAATCTCTTGTACATAAGCCGGGTGTCGAACTTCTGATGTAACTACCTATTACATTGGTGTAACTTTGTCCCGTCGCCTTAACACCTCGGCCATCTAAAAGTTAAATTTTTTTTCTTTTTTGTCGGACATGAATTTCAATTCATTACATCCTAATATTTATTTCAATAAAACATGAACAATTTTTAACATTAAAAGTGCTTGATTTGTGAATAAATCATTGAACAAAATAAAGTTTGTATGCTGTTACTTGCGATTAGGCTACGAAATAATGATTGTTTATTATTTCAAATAATTAATACGTTAGGCTTAATTATCATTTACGGAATCAATAAATAATTAAAATAAATGAAATAAATCTTTTATAATAATATTTGATTTTCTGGAATATCATAAATATTTTACATAGCATTATACATATTATAATTATTATAAATTCAATATAAATTCATTATAACTTCACTATATAATTCAATTGAAACAAAATGTTTTTAAACGTTCTTCAATAAATCGTTCTTGAAACTGCAGTTCTTTCAACAATTATTGTTTACTATCTTAAATATGTGATACTCTACAATTAATTATTGCTTGAGCATTTGTACAATTGTGTATTGTAATTTCCTAAATCTTTTATTCAAAAATGATTATTTTCTGAATTTATCTCTGTAATTTTTGTTCAAGTCCAAACCGTGATTCTATCTAGAAACTAGCTAAAATGTGGACAATCTTTATATATTAAAATTCGTAACGAAATCCTAGATACCGCCAAGAATGGGACTAGACAGCAGAATGGTTTGAATCAAACACGTAGTGAAACTAGAAAGCGCCAGTGTAGCGCCAGGCTAGTATTGCGTGAATAGACAGACTTGAGAAAAACTGTACTGGCTTTAGCATGATCCTAGAAGGAGGGGTGGGGGTAGGGGAGGGGGCATGGCCTCACCTGATTGGTCGAGGGGCGTGGCCTAATTACAAAATGACGTTCATTAAGGGGGGTGGCCTAATTACAAAATGGCGGTCATTAAGGGGTGTGACCTAATTACAAAATGGCGATTATCCTTATTGATTGAATGAATGATTCTGAGTTGAAAAAGGGGAGGGGTCACACATGATCCCATAGAATGAATGATTCTCAGCTGAAAAGGGGTAGGGGGCCCACCCCCTCCCATCGAATGAATGATTCTCAGCTGAAAAA
>CAKNYM010045383.1:35671-49049 GCA_932195095.1 Andricus curvator
CTGATGTACTCACTTTTTTAATTAGTGCATATTTATTTTTTAGGGTAGTTTTTCTGTGATAAGGGTTGCTTTTCAAAAAATGCGCCAGAGGTTATTTAAGAGCCTTAAATAAGCCCTCAATTCCTGTGAAAGAAAAAAGTTCACTTAACTAATATTTCTACCATGATATTGCTAGCTTGACGTAAAGCTGGCAGTACCATGCATTTTTTTTTTAAAATGCAGAGCCCAAAATTTGGCTTTTGGGTATTAAATTAGCCTTAAATGAGCCCTTAATTCTGGCATAGGGCATACATTGATTGGGCATGGTGGTACTTCCAGGTTTACCCACCTTATAAAAGAGCTTAGTTGGCGTTTGGGACTTTTATTCGTTGCAGATAACAAGTATAATTTTAGATTTAATCTTTGTCATTGACACACGGCTTATTTTATTCCAAAAAATATTCTCTACAATAAATACAATTCGTGGAAGTTTCATTAAAATAGAAGTTTTATACAACTTAAACTTATCAAAAACAAACAATTCATACACTTCTAAAATGATAACTGACTATATATAACTCCCACAAATAAAATTATATACAAATCTGTTCGGTAACAAAAGAAAGATAAAGTAAATGTACAAGGAAAGATAAAATCGGAAACACCAAATATATCATTTTCAATAAACGTGTTCAAGTATGTAAAAAAGTTACACTGATATTCTCCTTCCAAATTATTTATTTCACTTTGAGGTTATGCCTCATGCACGTCTTAAGAAAAAATAAATATACTCAGCCGGATGGGGAGCTGTTGTCCGGCAGACCGCGCCCACTGCCATGTAACCAATCAGAGCAATCTACCGGATGTCAACCTAGCGCCCGGCACCGGACATCTATACAAAGCCTTTTAATTATCGAAAAAGAGCTTCGTACAAATTAGAAAGGGTTTTATAATAGTCAACAATATACTCTGCCGCTAAATAATATAACTAAACAGAATAGAGTTATAGATGTCGTGAAAAAATAGATAATCGCGATTATTTTTATTTCAATCAGGGAAACGCACATGCCTCGGGTCATTAGAAAGTATTACAATCAGGGCCGCATTTAGGGTTGTGGGGGCCCTGGGCCGGTTAAAATGTGGGGGCCCTTTAGCGGATTCAAGAAATGTTATTCCTCGCTGGCTTCTGAAAAAAAGGTCATCGAAGTAGGAGCCGATGCAGAAGTGTGTGCATTTTGTAGTGTTTTGTGGGGGCTTCCCAAATGTGGGGGCCCTGGGCCGCGGCCCTGACAGCCCTTATGTGAATGCGGCCCTGATTACAATAAAGGTGAATCCGCGGCTCAAATATTCCAAAAAGCCTGTACCTTTGGATATGAGGGGTGAACTTTTAGTGAACGACGATAATACGGCATGTAAAGAATTACCTAAATGTCCGATAATGATCCTTAATCTCGAAAACATTGAATTAAATGCATTAATAGATACAGGCAGTAAAGTAGCTTGTATTTCTGAGACTTGTTATTTAAGTAATTTTGAAATTGTAAAAAAATGCGAACTGCTACCAATTGTAGTAACCACAATTGTTGGTGCAACTGAGGCAAGACCTGAAAAATTAAAGCATCAAGTTTATGCAAAACTCAAAATAGGCGACTCGGAAGGTTCTTACGTTTTTCTGATTGTTCGTAGACTTAACAAAGAATAATTGAGAATTATTATTATTTTTAAGTTGTTCTCGGGTGAACCCGGTTATTCATCATAGCCACGGACTAAGGCAAGTGACTGATGAGGTAAGGATGTTATGAGTTAATTCAATGCGATGTCTGAAATCTTCTGCGATGATGTTGTAGGTACAAAATTAGGAGCATGGTGTTGTTTGGAGTTCGTATTTCACCGCTGTTATTTTCACACGGCAGCTGCGAGCTTTGGAGGTGACAATATTCGCCTCTGGATGCTTTCTTAGAGCTACTCTGACACTCCATAGGTTTTTATTCGCTTGCTTTCTGATGGTCTAGAAAACCCCCTACAATGCGACAGGTATTTAATGAAACCACTTTCTGAACTGCTGTCAGTACCCTACTGACTACTTAATGTTGAAGATGTTCAGTGCATTTTGCGTGCACATTGCCTGTAGTCGATATCACAATAGGATGAATAGATGCATATTTCACATTCCTCCATATTGTCTTTACTTCATGCCTTAGCTCGCTATACTTGTGGATCTTGGTTGTATAGGTTACCTGCAAATTTCGATTAAGTGCACAAGCAATGTGGATCTTCCCCTTTTTTTCTTGCATCACGATGTCGGGTCGATTGGCTCGGAAGTAACAATCTGTCTGGATAGTAACATCCCAATATAAGATGTAATCCTCGTTTTTTAAAATAGGCATTGGAATGTATCAATAGAGAGGCATCCATTCTGTTAAGAGTCCTAGGTTTAGGCCAAGTTGTTGACGTATAATGCTCGCCACATCATTATGTCTGTACGTATATTCTCTTTGAGCTATTACGCGACAACCATCAATAATGTGCTCGACGGATTCGTTGGTATCTTCACATAATCGGCACCGGTCAACCTCGTCTTGATGCAACACTTGTTTGCCATAATTTCTGGTACTGACAACCCTGTCCTGAATTGCAATAACGAATCCTTCCATTTCTGGATACAGGACGCCCTTTCTCAGCCAAATATTTGATGCCTCACTATCCACTTCATATTGATCTAACGTTTTGGGGTGCTCGCCGTGGATGGCTTTCTGTCTCCATTGCATTTATAATTCCTTTATGGTTTTTGCCCTGATATTCAAAGCCAAAAGTGGGATGAGCACGTACTCCGCCAAAAGTGGGATGAGCACGTACCTCGCCAAAAATGGGATGAGCACGTACGATCGAGA
Source organism: Andricus curvator (assembly GCA_932195095.1). Taxonomy (NCBI): domain Eukaryota; kingdom Metazoa; phylum Arthropoda; class Insecta; order Hymenoptera; family Cynipidae; genus Andricus; species Andricus curvator. Next base: position 38,542 of record CAKNYM010045383.1, read on the forward strand.
AGATTGAACTTTGAATGATTCACGCTAATGAGTCTTAAGTTACACTAGCGACTAACGTGTGAGTTCCTTCTGCTGATGCTCTCGGTTACCGATTACCTCATCTCTTGCTCTTTTGGGAATATGAACTAATTTTAGTCAGACACATTCGGTTACAATGTGTCTGACTATTTACATAAGCATTCAGTTGCACACTAGATGGTGCTCTTTATCAGGTGAATGACTTGTAAACTTTAAATCGTTACTTTTCTTTCATACTTTTGCATGTATACATACTTATATGTATAATTCATTATTCGACATATTCAGTTTATGAACATATATCACAGATAACAATACGTGCCGGCACGTGATCGGCCCGACGCGACGGGCTGGAGACAAACGCGCCTACTAAATACACGCGTCAGGCCGGCAGAGTCGGAATGCGACTGAAGGGCGAAAAACGGTCCGGCACATTAGACACCCGTCGGTCGTGCAAAGGGCGAGGAACGACGGGCCTGCGACTTGCGCGACCGCTGCAGGCTGATAGTGCGAGTAGATTGAGATCGAAAACGCGCATGCGCGTTTTGGATCAGCTGTTCTTGCCGTGTGTATTATCTCGTGTGGCGTTCACCCGTGATTTTTCCCTCGGATTTAGCGCGACGTGAGTCGTTCCGGATGAATAAAAGTATCGACTTTTCCTTTTTGCGAAAAAAGGCGGACTGCTGTTTCTGGTTTGCCTTGCTTGCTGTGCGTTGAATAAAAAGTGGGTTAGTATATGCAACCTTGAAAAATTATAGTTCGGGAATATAATAAAGTACCGAGGCCAACCTAACCTGCCTTTCTAACGCAAAAACTCTCAATGTTAATAAAATAAAATTTCTTCCTCCAAATAGCACGAAAGGTAATGAAATTTTGTGTATAATAAAGTCCAAGTTGAAAGAAAAATGTCAATATTATAAAAAGATATATCTTCTTATAAAAATAACATTTTTAATTTTTCTTTCAACTTGGACTTATTATACGCAGAATTTCGTCATTATCTTTCATGCTATTTGGAGGAAGAAATTTTTGTTTTATTTACATAACAAATGATTTTTTAAATTTGAATCTACTCGCACCGTAGAGGGAAGCTCGCACACTCCGCCTGCATTTTACCGGACCGTCGGTCATGCACTTCGCCGGACCGCGTCGCTCCTGCCTGTCGGGCTGGCATATAGACATCAATGGTGTGCACATTAAGGTGCTTGCAGTCGGCGGGCATTTTGCTATCTGGGATGTATGTCTGGATTATTTGTTAATATTTAATTATCTTCAGGTCGATTAATTTCTTTCAAGGTTTCTTTCAATTACCGTGCGTTATTAAACTATATACTATAAAAATATATATAATAAATAAATATATATAAGTATAAATAAGTATAAGTATAACACATAGGTCATTAAGTCCCGGGACTGAGACACATATGGCGCCGTCAATGCCATGCCACTTTGCTTTTCGGTAGTACCAACCTTCAAAAGAAACGTGTAAAAATTTCATGAGATTCGGTTCAGTCGTTGTCGAGATATTGAAGGTTAAGTGACGCTACATTTGTTCTTGTTTAAACAATGGATACAAACGAGTTGTGTGTGTTAATCACTGTTTTTTAATGGGGAAAAATACCGTTCAAGCTCAGCAATGGCTTGAAAAGTGTTACCGAGAAAAGTGCCCATCGAAAACAACCATTTTCCGATGGTATGCAGATTTTAAATGCGGTCGAACAAACACCGAAGACGCGGAGCGCCCAGGTCGTCCAATTGAGGTGGCAACGCAAACGCGGCACCCACTTGGAAAAAAATTTTGTCATACGCAATTTTCATGCACAATTTTGAACATGGTGCCTTTTGACATCTCTAGGATGTCAGCTATCTCTTGCAACTTCACTTTACGATCGGACAAAATAATTTTCCTAATTTTTTGGATGTTTTCGGGCGTTGCCACCTCAATTGGACGACCTGGGCGCTCCGCGTCTTTGGTGGTTGTTCGACCGCGTTTAAAATCTGCACACCGTCGCAAATGGTTGTTTTCGATGGGCACTTTTCCCGGTAACACTTTTCAAGCCATTTCTGAGCTTGAACGGTATTTTTCCCCATTAAAAAACAGTGTTTGATTAACACACCAAACTCGTTTTTATCCATTGTTTAAATAAAAACAAATGTAGCGTCACTTAACTTTCAATATCTCGACAACGACTGAACCGAATATTATCAAATTTTTACACGTATCTTTTAAAGGTTGGTACTACCGAAAAACAAAGAGGTATGGCATTGGCGGCGCCATATGTGTGTCAGTCCCGGGACTTAATGACCCATGTGTTATATAAGTATATAAATATACTATAAAACTATAAATATATATATATATATATATATATTATATACATATATACTATATATATAAATATTAAATATATGTATGAGGAAACTGTCTCTTGGTTTTCCTCAAAGTAAGGTGGGTTGCATCTGAGTAGGTGTCATGTAACATTTTAAAATTCGGGACGTAACATTGGGAGTTTTTACTTGAGCTTTGAAAATTAGAGCCACAACAGACCACGTAACAATTTGAAACATTATCTTATGATAATGCCCTCGTTGTGCAAGCAAGTTTTCGCTTTTGAGTTCTCCTTGTCAATAAAAAAAGAAGGAGAATCCGCTATAATCTTATTATAGCTAATTTAGAAAAATTATTTTGCAATTTAGGAATAATGAAAAATCATTTTAAGATACGCAATCGTCTCTCAGTTGAGTGAGTACACAATTCATTAATTTTCTCGTTATTAAGATTCAAATGTAAATATGTAAGGGTTTTTAGCAGGTCGCTAACCGCGATCAGTTATTATTAATTAAAGAAGCCATGGTCACTTAATTCGAATCGCTATCATCTTATTTGAAGATTGCATGACATGTAATGAACTTGTAGAATGTTCCGCATATGTAATAATATAATTACGTTTGAAATTAGAGACAAAGTCGTTAGCGGAATATACTATTAATAACAGGATGTTAGTTTCTTTCCAAAACCATAGACTGAATGAAGGTCAAAAGTTTTTGAATATGGAGCATTATTTCTTAACTGTTCCAACCTTAAAAGTCACGTTCTTTGATTGCCTTAAAATTCTAGAAATATGTTCGTTTACCCAACATACTCAATTCACAAATTTATTGACGAGGATTATTACCACTTCCCAAGTGGTGGGGGTTGAATTTCTTACCACAACGCCTGAACGGATAGATTTAAAAGCCTGTAACTCGCTTTCTAATTAAACGATTTCATTTTTTATGGTTCATTCCTTGCTTTAATAACTACATAATCCCTATTATTATTATTACTCATTTGACAATATTTAATACTTGTTTATACAAATTTCTATATTATACAAGTTTAAATAAATGTATAACTCTAGCATTTCTAAAATATTATCTGTATTTCTTATACCGCACTCAACTGTGAAAAAACATTATCAAAACCTTTTCTGCATAAATGACATATCCTTGCATTTCTCGTTAATTGAGGAAATTTTTATTTTTGAATTACCAAAACACGTCTCAAGCTTCGTCTAGTAAAAAACTCATTTTTTCGAAAAAAATTTGCACAGCCATTGCCCCAACTCATTTTAATTGCACTATTATAATAAAAAAAATTAATTTAAAAAAAACTAATAAGATTAACTTATAACTAATGAAACTAAAATAAAACTAATTAAATTAAGTTATAACTAATTAAAGCACCGTACAATTAATTAAATAAAGCTGAAACTAATTGAACTCAGATAACACTAATTGAACTAAGTTGAAAATAATCCAACAAAGTCGAAAATAATTAAGTTAAAAGTAATTAATAACTAATTAAACTACGATAAAAATCATGAAATTGAGCTGAAACTAATTAAATTAAGATAGAACTAATTAAATTGAAATGAAAATAATTGAACGAAAATAAAACTTATTAGGGTAAAAATAATTACGAACTTAAATAATTAAAAAATAAACTAATTAATTTACTGACTAAGACTAACAGGATACGGAATTAGGATTAAAGACACTCAGTTTCCATCGTTTAATATAAATGTTTATTCAATTACAATCTTAAACTAGTTTTAGAAAAACTAGTCACATTCATTATAAAAAATCCTGACCTAGATTTATAAAAGTATTCACTAATATATTATATGTTTTTTATGAAATTTATCAATGATTGCTCCTTCTCCTGCTATTTCTCCTCCTCATCCTCCTTCTTCTCTTTTTCCTCCGTATCTACCGCTTCTCCTTCCATCTCTTGCTTATCTATCTTCTCCTCTTCTATCTATTGAAATCCTAAAACAACCTAATAACATCAATAGGGACAATGGATATAATACCAATCCGATTTGGCGTTCCGTCCTCCCGGGTTTTTAAAAAAAGACTTGATTGGCCAATCAAATTCGATCAGTCCCCACCATGGGGCGCTCTGGCCAATCACAGGCATAGTAGAGAATACATATATAAGAACAACATAACCTGAAACTTCAGTTTCAGGTCAGCCTTGAAGAAGTGAACTGCAATGTTTTCGAAACGTGGGCAAGATTCATAGTTTCGCACACGATTCAAACCCGAAAAAGCTTTAAATTGTAAATTTATTATAATGAATCATCGTAAAAGCATTAAATCTATTTTTAAAGAACTCTACGGGGAAAGTTTTCTTACTAAAACTAACACTTTTAGTAAGCTCAGGTATTCTCAAGCTAAGCTACTAACATCTTTAGCTTTCTTAAAGCGGTATAGGGAAAATAACATCATCCCAAAATTCTTACAGTTGAAAAACCATTTGAGAACATCTAAATCCAAATAAATTCTACATAAAACAAGTTTTCTTCTCTTGAAAGAAGGGATAAAACATACCAAATTTGCCTTGCACACTACCTCCAAAAAGCTATTAAAACTTCACCTTTTACAATCAAACACTCGCAGATTTGACATTTGGTCTACATCGGACCGCATATCATTTGACCAATCTCAACGAATTAAAGATTTTTGCACTCAAAAACAAAAAATAAAATTTGACAATTTGCTTCCAGTAAGGCACGCACCATTAACAAACACAGAAAAAACATCTCCAATCATCCTCTCAGCAATGAAATGATTTCAGCCTTATCTAAAGGACATAATATTGCAGTAGAAGAAGAAATCATCAGTAATTTGGAATCCACAATATATACCCTTCCACCCGAAAAAGCGAATGACATACGGCGTACCCAGCTAACACAGTTACTAGTCCGAATAGTCACATAATTGTAACAAGATTAAAAAAACCAGTCACTGGTGACTTCCATGCTAGTCACCCAGTGACAATATATTTCCCACTCAAAGTAGTAACAAATTACAAGCGAAGCAGGTAACATTATCCCGCCATTGTAATCACATGCTTGTAACAAAGTGATGTTTGGAAACGCAACGTGCAATGACAGCTTAACCTCAAAATATACATCGTTTCGGAATTATAATTATGAATATTTTTGCAAAAATGTTGGAAAGGAACATAATTAAACGATAAATAAGTTCCAGAAAAGGGAGATAATATGTGAACAAAGCTTTTATAAAAAAACAGATATTTATCAGCTGAACCCTTACGAAAAAGAAATTACATTATAGAGGTTAGACCCAAAATGTATATGTATAAATGAAGATCGCTGCCGGCTGTTACCGCCATGTTACTAGTCTGACAGGGAACGGTTGCAAACAAGCCTCCCTAGTAAACTACGGCGATTATGCCGTTACCTGCTAGGAGACTGAGATACAAGTAACAATTCCTCTGATAACATGTGATCATTCAGGAACCTTTCAGGATGGTAACAGGTTAGCTGGGTAGGACGGCCAACATATTACGCCAAGCCCAACTTCCCTCCTCAAACTTAACAAAACAAAAAAAAACAGCAATTAAAGAACTCAATCAGAATAAAGAAATCACAATATTACCCGCAGATCAAGGCAACACAACACTAATAATGAATAAAGAAGCCTATAACAACAAAATCATGGACCTTCTCACTGACGATACATATAAAAAACTTAAAAAAGACCCCACAAAAACAATAGTCAGCAAAACAAAAACCCTTCTAAAAGACTAAACACTTGACAGCGAAACGATAACTAAATTAAAACCTTCTAATCTCATCTCTTCAAAACTTTACGGACTCCTAAAAATCCACAAAAACAACATCCCACTCAGACCGATTGTCAGCGCAATAAACTCACCAACTTACAACCTTGCACACTTTCTCGCCAAAAAACTGAATCCTTTCACAGGAAACTCTATCACACACGTCCAAAACTATTTTGACGTCATCAGAAAGATACAACAGATTCACATTCAACCCCAAGAAATCCTAGTGAGTTTCGACGTAGTATCTCTCTTTACAAAAGTACCAATCCCTGATACAGTCGATATTAATAAATCCTTCGCAAACTTCCCCTCCAATCGCACACCTTTGACAGAATTTAAAAATTATTATTTGATATTTTTATGTGCGAATATACTGTAATAAACATATATTATAAGTTATGTCAGAGTTGTATTGATATATATTGGGGGGGTGGGGGGGGATTTGAAATTTCTATAATTTGTAATTTTTGGTATTTGAAATTTTGGGATTTTGAAAAGTCGGGTTTTAAAATTTCGGTAATTATGCCATTTCGAAATTATAATATTTCGGGAATTTTAAATTCCGGACGGGTTCGGGTTTTCGAGTTGTCGCGGCTCTGTGCTTGCCACGCTGTGCGACGCGATACACAGACGATTGTCGCGCGACAAGTACTTTACGCCGGAAACCCACTTTCCGCCGGAACGAGTCTTAGAGTCTAGGTATGCAATTACCTTAAGCGATTCAGAGTTGGCGCATACATGCTTGACGTTTTTAGTCGTATTTCGAGAACCCTTAAAGATTTTTACAGTTTGATTGGCTTAAATTAATGATAACACTTTAAAGACAATGCAGTATGAATTTGAGATTTTTTCTACAACTTTCATAGCTCATGCCAGAAGTTGAAGTCGTGGTACGAAATTCGAAAAATTCTCACATTTTTTTTCAAACTTCTCACGTGGCACATTCTCATCATAAGGTCAAAAATATCTCTATTAGGGCTTAATTGACGCGTAATGCAATAAGTTTGTTAACGGTTTTTTAAAAAAGCGTTTCGCTCCATTTTTGAACGATTAATCACGTTTCAAATTCAGCATTGATTTTTAATAGTACTTTTGCTGATCGTACCGTCAATTTCCGATGGTAGCGTATATAATTAGAATAACGTGAAAAAAATATTTATGAAAATCAGTTAATATTTGCAGTAATAATGGAAATCTAAATGTATATTCAAATATATGAAAATATATTCAAGCTAAAATTTTATACTGCACCGTCCGCTGAAAGTTCGGGTACATTGATATTTTGTCAAACAGTTCTTATCCGTGTCATATATTCAATAGAAAATATATAAGTCTGCAACGCATAACACCCACAATAAGTGTTTTCGATAATTATTCATTCTGGTGGAAAATAACCAGTTTCGCGGTAGTGAATAGCCGCGAAGTAAAAACGGCGAATATACTTTCTCCAACTATATGGATATTCTAGATGCACTTTTGGTGTATATCGACCACTTCTTCATCAATTTCAAAAAGACCTTTTGGAATTATTAAAATTCGCTAAAAAGTAACTTCTGTACATATACACTGTTCAGTTTTTAGAAAATGGATGCCGCAGATTCAGAAAACATGAAAAATGTATCATTTTTTTTTAACCTATAAAATTTCTGAATTAATTTGACGTGTATGGAAGTTCCAGACATGGAAAACTGACTGGAAAGATAACAAATTTTTTCGCAATGTGAATATTTGAAGGGTGGATTTCCAAAAGGATACAAACACCATTTTGAAAAGTTTGTAGGAGAAATAAAAAACGTTCTCTAAAATTCAATTTTCAATTAAGGCCAAATAAATAAAGACGTACTTTAAAGAGAGCTGAATGGAAACGTGAGATTTCGGAATGGAAAATGGTATTAGGTTCTGAAAATATGAAGGGAGATTTTTTTTCTTCTAGCCAGTTATCCCATTCAGATAAAATAAAGCACTTAGCACATATTTCCTTAACTTTAGACTTTAAAAAAACTGAGATAAGTTGCAGAAAGTTTCAAATAGTAGCAAAACAAATTATAGGAACAAATTCTTGAACTGAAGGGTATAAAACCATAACAGCCCAAGAACCATTTTTTTAAAGTCTGATTTTATTTCCTTCAAAAGTATCTACATTCAAAACGAAAACCCCAGTAAAATGGTTTGCCCTTCAATAAATTTAAGCCTTTTTTTTGTTGTAAAAAATCATTAATCAAATTTAAATACAAACATAAATCAATAGAATAGAAGAACCAATGAAATATTTTCACGCTTTTATATTTCTTGTGTTCAATTGATTAATTTTCATAAATAGGACAGCCTAAGAGAATTACTTCATTAACTATTAATTATTATTGAAAAAAGCATTCATCACACTGTCAGTGGCATTGGTTATATTGCCATGAAAACTTATTCAAAGGCAATATTGAATTGAGCAAAGCCATGAAACTGTTTTTTTTTGCTTCATGGTTACCGAAGAATTTTAAAATTTTTTTTCAATAATTAATTCCACGATTTTCTGATGTACTAATGGTTTATAAGTATTCAAGATCCACTTGAATATAATATTCCACGATAAAATGTTTTGCATATTCTCTCCATTTTATCCTAATTGAATAACTTCTTTAAATGAGATTTCTGAGTTCTCAATTTATCACTGCAGTATTCGGGGACAAAGCTTTTTTTTATTTGTAAAAAAATAGGATTTTTAGATACTGTCCAAATATGAGAAAACTTGCATGCTTGAAGGGAAAAAATTCTCCCGCCATATTCTCACAACCAAGATTATCTTCCAATCCGGAATCTCACGTTTCAATTCAGCCCTGATATATCTTTGAAGTAAGTATTTATTTATTTTGGATTTGATAAAAAACTTTTTTTTCGGTTTCCCACAAGATTTTCAAATTGCTGTTTGTATTCTTCCGGAAATCCAACTTTGAAATATTCAGATTAGGGAAAAAGTTGTTCTCTTTCCAGTCTGTTTCCACGTATGGAATTTTTATACATGTCAATTAATTCATAAATTTTTAGACGGTTCGGTTGAATATTGTAGGCCCCAGGTCGACTGAACTGCTAAAAATGATACATTTTTCAGTTTTTCTAAATTTTCTGCGTCCATTTCCTGAAAACTGAACAGTGTATATGCACAGAAGTTATTTATTACCCAAAGATTTCAATTATTACTGCAAATATCAACCGAGTTTTATCAATCTTTTTTCACATTCTCTTAATTATATAAATAAATTGATTAAGCTAATTAAAATTGAATTAAGACATGCTTTCATAATTTTAGTTTTTATAATTTGCCTTAATCTTATAGCAATAAAAGTCACTGCTATTGTACTTTTGTTTTCGATTATGAAACAAAATATAAACATTTTTACGAAATACGGGATCTGAGAGGTTAGAGATATTACTATTTAGATGACGCATTTCTTTGAATCCAACCAGTATTCTTTACGTAATGTGATTGTCCAGGATTTAGAGATATATAATTTTTCTTAAAACTTGTTAGACCAAAGTAGATAACCCGAGCATAGGCGTTGCGTAATTACAAAATGCCGGTAATTAAGGGGGTGTGGTTTACCTAATCGATCGAATGGATGATTCTCAGTTCGAAAAGGGGACGGGGCCCCACCGTGTGAATCTGCGATGTTTCATGAATGGAAATGTTCCACCTCAGAAAGGGGAGGGGGCCTCACCCACTCCCTGTTAGTCTAAGAGTAGAGGACGATTTGGAAAAGGAGAGAACTAACTACAACGCAAATTAATTATCCTAATCTTATTTTCTATTAAGGTTGGAAAGGAAGTGTTGAAATAACAACAAAGCTTTAATTAGTTGAAGGTATTTATAATATTTGACTTGCATGTTGGTGGCGGAAGTGAGAACGTGTTTAGTGACACGTGGAGAGAGAATTTTACGGAATTTGTGTGGAAGGTGTGAGTGGAGTGTGAGGGTGGAAGCCGAGGAGGTGAGTAGGGTTGTGTGGGGTGAATTGGGGAGATAAAAAGTGAGTTTCAGCGTGGGTGTGAGGTGGTATCTAGCTGGATAGGGAAAGTGAGGTTAGGTTGGCAAGTAATCGGGGGAGTTCGTGGTCAGGAGTCTTGGGCTTTCGAGGGGTCAAGGGTGGTTCTCGCAAAGTTAGGGGGTGCTAAGGGAGTGAAAGGGGTGTCTGCAGGGACTGAGGAATTGGAAAAAAGAGGGAAAAAAAGGAAAATTTGGCGGCGAAAGACGCCAACATTTTCCAGAGACATCTGTCGGTTGCGGCAGGTACTGCATGGATAGGTCCCAATTACCGGCAGTAGAGCGGGAGGTGGGCAGCGAGAGTACTGGCAGTGCTGGTAGTGA
>CAKNYM010045383.1:54049-70558 GCA_932195095.1 Andricus curvator
AATGCGATAAGAGCGAGCGGCGTTAGAGATAAGGTGTGGAAGGATGTTAGTTTTAAGGGTTAGTTTTAAGAAAATTCTGTAAAAAATGGAAGTGTAAGCAAGTCAATTTTTTAAGGCCAGCAGGCTAAAAAATAAACGTTTATCTATCTATTTATAATATTTAATTTACTATTTAAAACTTAAAATTATCATAAACTATTTTAAGTGACAGGTAGTAAATATAGACATTGTTTTTAATTATAATTCCATATCTGTTTTTAATAATTTATCAAGAAAATGCATTTAATAAAGAACGTGTAGAAAAAATAAGTTCAACCTCGCCAAAAATGTATGAAATCAAGATGGTAGTCAGTTCCATAAATACGATTTCAAAATATAATTCGACGAATTGTTTCTCAAGATTTGTTTGTACATGACTTTTGAAGTATGCAGATATAAACTTAATTATCTGAATTTATTATTTCCACATTCGGTGAGTTCATATTTTCCGAGACTAAATAATTGACAATCGTTTCAATTAACAAATCTTTACATGCTTCTACGTTTTTCAATAATAGTTGAATCCTTCTGAACCTTTCATCGACACACACAATAACATTTTTCGGTCCTTCGAAACTAGACTTCTGAAGAATAATTTCGGTACTATACACCTTTTTCTTCTTGGCCTCAACCTCACCCTGCTGCGTGTCGTTGTTAGGCACGTCGTTGATCTCTTTGCCATCCCTCAGAAGTATCGCCTTGCTGCCGTGAGCGGTCGTAAACAAGAGCCTTTTTTTCCCAAATTAATGGTTTGCAGGCATAAAGGTGAATTTCCGAAACAGAAGTATGATTCTATTATATCCATGTGTTGTTGGAGTTTTGTCCAAGCTTCCGAGTCGAAGGTAATTACGCTACCTCAACTGTTCATAATTTTAATGACCGGTTGAAATTTTCCATGCAATTGAACCCCTAGTCCAATTAGACTCGTCTTGGAAAATGAACGATTAAGTCCGTAAACAGTTGGCAGAATGATTTGTTGTGTGATTCTCTTCGTGAAATTTGTCGACATCATGATCAATCGTTTAAGAGCAGCTTTAGTGAGTATTTGTTTAACAGGTGTTGATTTGGATATGATCCTTTTTATTTTTTTGTTTCAGGAGCGGTTTTATTAGTACGCGTGTCTGACAAAATTTCGATAGTTTGAGAGGCCGTATTTCTTAGAACACAAAAGAACCCTAATTTTCCCGGAAAATTACACAAAAGGACACGTGTTTCCTATAAATCACACAAAAGAATCTATATGTCATGGAAATTACACAAACGAATCCATATGTTAGGTCATTTACACAAAAGAAACCCTGCATATCGTAAATCACACAGAGGAAATATGTGTGTATTGTAAATTACACAAAAGAACATGTATCACCTATAAATCACAAAAAAGAACCGATGTGTCATGTTATTTACACAATAGACCACCTGCATCTCATAAATAACACAAAACAATGTGTATTTTTCAAAAATTATACCAAAGAACCCGTGTTACCTTAAAGTCATACGAAAAAAAAATGTATGTCATGTAATTTACACAAAAGAACACCTGCATGTCATAAATCAAGACAAAAGAATTTGTTTTCTTAAGAATTTGACAAAACAATATCTGTTTCCCGTAACACTAACCAAAAAAATCTCTATTTCCCAAAAAATTAAACAGATGTAGCGTGGTAAGTCAGGTACTGGTGACCCGTTGTCCTACGAATTTATAACTCTGTAGCCGGTGCCTGAGATGCAATGGACGAATTTACAAAATTATCGTGGGTGTGGTGTGCCCACACTTGTAGTTATTTATAACTACAAGAAAACTATACACCTAGAAACACTACCCGAATCGGGTAGTGTCACCCCTACCCTGAAAGGGAAATGGCTTAATGGTATTCATACATACATGCATACATGGGAGGCGGTGCAATACAAGATATGCATGTGGAGGGGTAAATATTAACTGCTTTTGAATAGCCACCCTCTAGCCCTCTCGTCTCGGTTTTGGTTCAAACGTCTTGAACGTCAGAGTTTGTTCGCGTTTTCGAAATCTTTACCAGTGACAATGGTTTCCGCAGAAAAATTAACCTGTGCTCTCATCGAGATTAGTGTTCGCTTGACGAACGATGAGTACATGTTCCACTCACAAAATATTTTTTATATGTCATTTGACGGACCTCATTTTACAAAATTTGAGTAAGTGGCTTTTACTTTATTTAGTGCAAGAGTGTGTAATGTGAGTTTATGATAATTTGTTTTTTGAAGTTATAGTGAGGAGAGAGGCTTCAACGGAGAGTGTTCTTCAACCGTAAAACGTCGTCCATGTTCCGGTAAATATTTTACACTATTCACCTGGATTCGGTGATGATGATGCGTATGCCGATGATGATGGTGACATTGAACAACGTATAGAGGTCGTGAAAGAGGGGCCTGCGCAAGCACTCCTAGAAGCAGTTGAAGAGGATATTAAGGAGAATGATGAACAGGAGGAGGAGGATGGGGAGAAGGAATCAGAAGAAATAACCTACGAGGAGGAGGACGATTACGACCACGATGAGGAGGATGAGAATGAGGACGAAAATAATGGAAGTAGGAGAACGGTCTCCGAACATGAAGTTCACGAAAGCTTCTGGGATGACATTCCATCCATTTATGGTGGAGACTACTCCAACTTTCCAAACAAAAGTTCCGGTAAGCTTTGTCTTACGAAATTTTGCTTAATTGTCAATTGAAAAACTTACTTTCTTCCAATATTTAAAATGATCATCTTAAATTAACTCTTTATGAAATCGTTGATAAAATTTGAAGTCTTTTGCAATTTTTCGAAATCTTTTGGAATTTTTTGATATAATGAATAATCTCAACGGAATCATTGAAATAGTTAGAAATCTTCTTAATTTTTTCCATCTTGAAAAATGTTTGTGAAATATTTCAAATAAAAAAAAAATCTTTATCGAAATCTTTGAAACCTTTGAAATATATTTGAAAAATATTTATTTTCATTCAATGTTCAAAATGATTTGCCTAAATTAAGTCTTAGTGAAATCATTGAAGAAATATGAAATATTTGGGAATTTTTTCGAAATCTTTGGAAACATTTAAAAAAGTTGTGAAATAATAAAAAGTCTTTATATCATTGAAATATTTTGAATCCAAGGCATTTAATCGTCTGCATGCACCCACGGCTTAATGCTCAAAGTAACCTGGGCAGTGAGACGAATTTTATTTTAAATCAATAATTGTACATTTACTTAAAATCAGAAAAATGCGATATCTATTGGCCGATGTAGTATAAAAATTAGGAAATTGTGGGAAATTGAGAAATCTTTTTAAAATACATGAAATTATTTTTATCATCTTATAATACATTCATAGTGAATCCCAGTAAATAAAACCATCAATTTTCAAACATAAGAAGAGAGAAATTTTAATAAAATTCAGTACCCTCTCATTTATCTAGAAAGTCTGGGACTGGGATTCGCGCTAAGTGAGATCTCCCGCTACATCAAAAATCGGTCTCCCCTTGCGCGTTATCCTCATATCTGATAGGTTGAGAAAATCGAATCTATTCAAAAAGGTTAATGTCAAAATTTGACAGTTGAGTAAACAAGTGGGAGAGAATATTCAGAGGTTATCATACTAATTTAACCTATGAATCCTAAAAAATTTAGTGTTTTCTTACAAATGTTCTTTGAAAAAAGGTTAATATTTGAGAACTCTGGACAGGCATTCATTTTTTTCTTCTTCGGTCTAAAATTTCTAGCCATTTATGAATTAGATACTTAAAATTAAAGAAAGAATTAAGTATTAACCTCTTAAGTAGGTTACATTGAATGTCAACATTAAAAAAAAATTATGTTTACGCGCGAGCATTTTGTCTAATGCGTGCGCTTACATGTGTTGCCAGTGGGAGCAAAACAAATAGGGGAAGTCGCGATATCTGGTGTTTCGATCAGTGGGAGGGTACTGTAGTTAAATTTTCAAAGAGAAAGTTGAATTTTCAACTAACATGATGAGTCTTCAACCAAATAAACTAGTTTTTTACAAAGCAGTTCAACTTTCCATCAAGTAGTTAAATTTTTAACCAAAAAGTATGAATTCTCGACGAAAAATGTAATAGTTAATATTTCAACCAAAAGAGGAATATTTAACAATATAGTTGAATCCTTAACGAAAACAGATTATTAATTTTAAAGAAAACAGTTGTATTTTAAACCCCAAAAAAAAAATTAATTTCCAGCAAAAGAGTTGAATTTTCAGTAAAATAGACTAATTTTCAACCAATTAGTTGATTTTTCAATTAAAAAGATAAATTTTCAACCAACAAGAATAATTTTCTACCGAAAAAATGAATTTTCAACAAAATACATGAATTTAATTTTAAATCAATAACGCTACATTTACTTGAAATTAGAAAAATGCTATACCTATTGGTCAGCGTATTATAAAAATAAAGAAAGAAAAAAGTAAGAAATCTTTTTAAAATACATAAAATTATTTTTATTATCCTATAATACATTCACAGTAAATCCCAGAGATATATTTTATTTGAAGTCGTCTATTTTATTGAAAATTCAACTCTTTTGCTAGAAATTTAATCTTTCTTGGTTTAAAATGCAACTGTTTGCTTTAACTTTAATAATCTGTTTTCGTTGAGAATTCAACTATATTGTTAAAAATTCGGTCGGCATTAAATTTGATTCAGATTTTTTCAAAAAAGGGGGTGGGGTTTGTCATTTTTGATAGCGTATGAACATTCATTTTATGAATTTTGAAGAATTTTTTTAGTGTCATACAAAGTAACGAAGACTTTGTCATTGATCAATCATTTAAAATTAACTTCGATTGGGTTAATGGTGTTGGGAGTAAGGAACGAATGTATAACATAGAACGAATGTATAACAGGGCAGAATAAGATCAGACAGGGAAGAACAGAAAGAAGGATTAATAGTAGAAGAGGTAAAGATGGGAGCAGAGAAGTGGAAGATAGTGGGAGTTTATGTGAACGGTGATATGCAGGAGAAATCAGAGGAGATGAAAGAAATGATGGAAGAAAATAAAGACGAGGATAGGCTTATAATAGGGGGAGATTTCTTTGCGAGAACATTAGTTAGAGGAGGAAGGAAATGGGAAGGAGAGCGAGGGAGAAAATTTGTATTTGTATTTATTTATGAAAAGTTCCTAGGGCTAAGTAGCCCTATAAGGAACAGGTGATAAATATTACAATTAAAATGTGGCAGCGATCGATTTGACGAGTGAAAACAAAAATAGGTATTTAACCAGAGTAAAGAATTAAACCATAATACAAATAATTAGATGCCGGCTATCAACAGAAGGATACTATAAATCTACATACGCAAATATACATACTTAAAAGTATATACGCACTCATACACATACTCATATATATTTTAATTAAGAATTTAAGTGTTACCACAGTGTGATTTTGAGGGTAGGATTTGATCTGTTAAATAAGTAACCAAAAAGGAGTTTTCTAAAGTGAAACTGTGAAGATGCATTTCTTATGGTTATAGGTAGTTTGTTCCTAAGGCGAGCACCACGAATAACAAAATACCTTTGCATTTTACACGTGCGGTGTGGCTGAATTTTAGTACTGTTTTTCTTTCACGAAGTTTGGAATGTGTTGGTTGATCTTTGTCAATAAAATGGAAGAGGTTAAGAAGATAGTGCGGGGCTTCTTTACTGAATAGGCTATAAAGTAAATTACCCATAAAAAATTGTCTTCTTTTGGCGATGTTAAGAAGTCCTGCTCTTTCTCTATACTGAGTAATATGTTCACTTTTGGGGATGTTATAGATTAACCAAATGCAAGCATTATGCGTACCCTTAAGCTTGGCATTCAGCTCAGCAGTAAAATCGTCATATAGCACACAGCCGTAGTCAAAGAAAGGAAGGAGCAGGCTTTTAACTAGTAGGATACGCGTTGAAGTAGGAATTGATTCTTTATTCCTGTTAAGCTGTTGGAGGACTTCATTCCAAGTAAGAGAGCGATTAAGAATATAGCGTAAATCTTTCACTGAATCCACAAAGTGGATGAGACGCCCATCGGTCGAGAGAGGAGGCAAGGTTGCAATTGTTGTAAGTGAAGGAGAGGAAGAAGGTCTTATGATTATAGCCTTAGTTTTAGCAGGGTTAAAGGTGAGACCGTTTGTCAAGGCCCACTGCACGACCAAATCAATATCCTCCTGTACCTTTTGAAGTAAGCTCTTGAGAGTGGCAATAGGCCCGGAGAGGTATAGCTTGAAGTCGTCAGCATATTTGTGATAGTTGCAGTGTCGAAGTTCACTACCAAGTTCAGATGTATAACTATTAAATACACTGGGTGCAAGCGCAGAACCTTGAGGGACACCACTCTTAACATCCCCACAATCAGAACGCTAGCCATTGCTGATTTGTACTCTTTCAGAGCGATTACTAAAATAAGATTCAAACCATTTAACTGCCATATTTGAGAGGTGAAGTGATTTGAGCCTAGTCAATATTAAATTATGGTTAACTGTATCGATCGCCTTAGAAAAGTCAAAAAGGACAACAACCGTTATTTCCCTTCTATCAATTGCCAGTTCAATGTCAGAAGTTACTTTAAGTGTAGCTGTAAGAGTACTATGCCTGGCACGAAACCCAGATTGCATTGGGACCATTAAATTGTTAGTTTTTATATGTGCAGTAAGTTGCTGATGGACAATGCGTTCGAAACGTTTAGACAAGGCACAGAGGATGGATATTGGGCGGAAATCTTGGAGAGAGGTAGGGTTAGGTATTTTAGGAACAGGGCGAATAATCGCCTCTTTCCAGGTATCAGGAAATATTCTCACCTGTAAAGATGCGTTATAGATATGCAAGAGAATAGGACAAATGACTGGTGAAGCTAAGCGAATCATTTTAATTGAAATACCATCAGAACCTTGAGCAATCCACAGATATTCAATTATTTTTTCTCTTCTGAGACCCAGGGCAATGGCGTAGATTTTCCT
This sequence comes from Andricus curvator, assembly GCA_932195095.1. Taxonomy (NCBI): domain Eukaryota; kingdom Metazoa; phylum Arthropoda; class Insecta; order Hymenoptera; family Cynipidae; genus Andricus; species Andricus curvator. The sequence continues at coordinate 61,063 of CAKNYM010045383.1, forward strand.
GTTCAAAGATGACAGGGCCTCACGTAGATAAACATGGTTTTTATCTTTGCTCGACCATCCTAGGTTTTCAGTAGAGAAGTCTCTAAAAACTTTACGTCTCTCAATGAATTTATCTCGCAGTTGTTGATTACCAAGTTTCGCGACAATGATGGGCGGGTTGGAGGATTTTGTGAGTGCAGGTGCCTTTATGATGCTATATATTTTGACCACATCATCCCTCGTAAAGGGAACGTCAAGAGCCCTAGCTATTGAGTCCATGGTCGTAAAAAGGTCTCCATTGGGTTTCATAGGGACATTATGAATTTCCAAAGTCGTTTGAAGAGCCGCCTGCTCGCTTACGTTATGCGCAAGCTCAAGAGTAGCCACTTTTAATTTTATATCATTGGCATCCTTTTTAATTTTTGTCATATCTTCCTTTCCTATTTGTGAGCCAGCTTCGAGTACAGAAATTCGATTCGAGTTATCAGCAATGTCAGCTTTGATAGTTTGAATGGAGGTGAGGAGACTATCATTAAACGCTTGCTGCTTATTTTCAAATTCTGTGATCTGTGTCCTCTCAAGACAGCATTTCTGATCATAGCAGCGAGATCAGGCTGGTTGGTGTTAGCCGTTGCTGCTGAGGGGGCAAGAGCGTGAGGAGAAGACGTACAGTCTGCGTTGGCAATATTAATTGCAGGTTTCCCAGACGAACTACCATCGACTGCCGTAGAGATGTCGTTGATGCTTTCCCGTTTGAATTTTATGCAGAAGAAATCTGCTTCACCCTTTCTGAGTCTATCAAAGTTTTTTTCAGAAATTTTAAAATTCGCACAGGCCAGATGAGTTAAAACGCCACACTTTAAACACACAAGCACCTAAGTCCTCCTCTGGAAATCACTTCCTTGCACTCTGGACACACACCAATTGCTCTAATTGATCAATGACAGTTACTGAATAATCTCAAAAGAACAAGGAACCAGCAGTTTAAAAAAAAAACTTTCTCAGACGCACCAGTAACACACAAAGTCACAACTAACAAACTTTTATTAAGAAAAGAGCAAGAACGACAAGCGAAAATTCAATACTCCGGAGAGCAGCAAATCGACACGTCCGCTCCGACGTGTGGGTAGGGGAAAAAATTGCTAAAGAGCTTGGTGGAGTTGGGATGGCTCATCTTAAACGGAAATATTATATTATTTTAAAAGAACACAGACATTTTCACTTCTTTTGCAATATCCCCTTATAAAATTAGCTTCATGATTTCGCTTAGTGCTCATTTTTATTTTTGGTAGAATATGAAGATGTGTTCATCTGATTTTAAGGAAAAATGCTATACTTTGTTTTATAAAGATAACAAGAATTTCGTTAATTCTAAGATAACAGATGTACTGTATAAAAATGAATATTTAGAAAAGGTGGACTAGGCCTACAGAGGATACGTAAAATTATTGCTTGCTAGCAATTTAAGAACATTTCACAGAGCAATGGCAAAAAACAATGCATCTTCTGAATCCCGTATCTGCATTACCCATTATACCATTAAACCATTTCCCTTTCAGGGTAGGCGTGACACTACCCGATTCGGGTAGTGTTTCTAGGTTTTTCTTGTAGTTATAAATAACTACAAGTGTGGGCTCACCACACCCACGATGTGCCAACAGCACTCATGTCAGTATTCTTGAATGGTCACCCATCCAAGTACTAACCGCGTCCAACGCTGCTTAACTTCAGTGATCTGACGAGAACTGGGTTTTTTCAGCGTGGTATGGCCGTTGGCCAACCCAAATGTAGAATATTCACGAAAATGAATTTTTTATCTACCATAATAGCCTAAGAATATGAAAACAGGTTCGAATATTCGTAAAATATCTAAATTTCTGTAATACCCAAAGTACATTTTTCTTATGTAAACTAGCCTAGTAGTTAGCGACAATTAAGGAGCTGATACGTCCCGAATTTTATAATTTTACATAACATCTACTTAGACCCAACCCACCTTAATTTGAGGGAAACCAAGAGATAATTTGCTCATACATATATTTAAGGGGTCATTCTACTATCTCGGTAAAAAAAGGTGATTTACCAGAATTTTTTTCGCAACAACTACTATCTATAATTGAATAAAATTTTCAGCGTTTATTTATGCTGTCTCAGTGTTTACAAAAACAATCTTCTCACATAAAATTATTATTTAGTTTAGGTATTATTCAACAATAAACAAAGTGTCTCAAAAAAATGGCATGTCCACTGCGCGCACGATATCTCCAGTCAGCATCATCTGAAACAAATAAATCAGAAATTTTTTTAATTAGTATGACCATAGCTCTGGAGTGACGAAGCGGATTTTTTTTATTTTGCAAAATAACAAAATAGCGGCAGTTTAAACAAAAAATTTCAAAAAATCGTATTTTTATGCTCTTTTTTTGTTACTTTAACGATGATAAAATTAAAAATTTTGAAAACCGCTTCGTCACTCTGTAGATATTTATATTCAAAATAAAAGTAGAAAATTTGAGAGTAATCGTTTGAAAACTTGTTGAGAAATCGTGCGCGCAGAGCGCAAAAACGTTGTTTCGAGAAAAACGCGTTTAAAGTTTTCGGAACATAAAAATTGTAAGAAAAGTTACTTACACTTAATCAGCGATCCCTGCTACATTTAATATCCCTTCTACTTGTTTGAATGAATCCTCCTGATCTGATAGTCTCTTTCACTTTATATCTAACATTTTCACTAAACGAAACTGCACAAAATGAAACAACGCTACGATGTTTACAAGAACTCAGCTCTCTACGCGCTTTTGCTCTAAGCTCTCAAAAGTATACAAAGACTTCGAATTTCTGTGTGAAATTTTGATAAGATATTTCTGAATATATAGCCTATCGGAAAATGTAAAGAAAAAAAATCGTTTTTTCAAAAGTGAGATAGTAGAATGACCCCTTAATCAAGCGCATAATTAACTCATCCGATAATGTTGCTAACCATGGTAAGTGCATCGCTGACGATAAAGTGGAGACCGCAAGATAATGAGCAGTGCGATACCACATGAGGATACAGACTCGAACGATACCGTTCGTTTAATAACGCACGGTAATTGAAAGAAACCTTATAAGAAATTCATCGATCTAAAGATAATTAAATAATATGTCGAATAATGAATTAGACATATAAGTATGTATAAATGCAAATGTATGATAAAAAAATAACGACTCAAAGTTTACAAGTCATTCACCTGATGAAGCACGCCATGCAGTACGCAAGTAAATGATTATGTAAATAGTCAGACACATTGTAACCGAAATTATTTGACTAAAATTACCAACTATGATTAAGTTAGTAATAGAATTCATATTCCTAAAAGAGCAAGAGATGAGATAATCGGTAGTCGAGAGTATCAGCAGAAGGATCTAAGATGTTAGTCACTAGCGTAATTGAATATTCATTAGCGTGAATCATTCAAAGTTGAATCTTCTCGATCGTACGTGCTTATCCCACATTTGGCGAAGTACGTGCTCATGCCACTTTGGGCAAAGTACGTGCTTACCCCACAATTAGCGGAGAACGTGCTCATCCCACTTTTAGCTCCACCACAGGAAATAGGGACTATATAAACCCCAGAATAATCTGGCAAATTGTTTTACATTCCCGGCAGTCATGCCGACAACTTCCATATACGAATCGCGTACTTCAAGTCCTCGTGAACTAAGTAACGAATCATCAAGTTGTGAACTAAGTCCCTTCGGCTGAGACTTTCGGTCGTCGTATGAGTCTATTTCCGGGTGAAGTCCGTAGTGTTATACATCCGCGAAACGAAATCAAATGTAGATTCGGTAGCTGTTTAGGACCGTGTATCGCACTACAACTGATGAAAGATGCTTGTGCATCTTTTCACTAACTGAGTCACTTCCAAGTAACTCAAGCCTTTGAGTTACTTCCGAGTACATTCAAATCAACATCTGGTAAAACTCTGTCAGTGTTTTACATCATAAACAGAGATTCAACCGACAATACTACTCTCTCTTGCCCTTTCAAGGAAGACTGGTAGATGTAAGTCTTTACTGTTATCATTATAACCATTTATCTGTTCGTATCACTAATAAACTTGTCAAATCTAAACTATCTGAATTACACCATTCATTCAAACACTGTAAACTGACACAGTCCGCGTAGGGCTGATAAGTGACACACAAACTCACAAACAAATAATTGGTCAGGTCTTACCAGCCTGACATATTCAGCATACTGGCCTCTCTCTCTCTTTCTATATTTTCCATACTACCGTCGCATTTTGCTCGGGACGTGACAGCTGATTTGGTGGCAGCGGTGAGATTGTTACTTCCGTTCAAATTCAGTGCCTTTAATAACAATTTAACTTCATTGTAGGTTTAAGATAGCTATTTCATCGGCACTCGAGAGTATAAGTCCTTCTTAGAAACGTTGCACGGTCACCTTCGGGGCAAAGCAAAGTTCGAAGTGCATGATAGGCGTTGGTATACTTCGCATGCTCGCAAGCTCTGCCATCGTTAATAATCTTACGAAATACCCTGAATTAAAGTTTGTGTACTCTTTGTAGCAAGATTGCACAAGTGAAGGGTTCAAAACAACGTCATCATCAATGAACGATCGCGTTTAACACCAGTCCGCGAACTAATAGGAATTTAAAACAAATTTTACTTTGGATTTAAAATTCTAAATTTGACAATTTCTCATAAAATACAACCGTGTTGAAATCCTATCGGACAGGGAACAAAGGGGTATTAATTGTATTGTAGCATAAAATACAAGTTTTCTCAAGGCACATCCCTTTACATCTTTCAGTTGTCTTTTATTCAAAAATCCTCACGTTTGAGAAAAACACGAGTTCAAATCCATTGTGAGATTTTTCTTTTGCGGATTGATCAGCCGTAGATGGAACTCTTACAATAGATTCTCTCATTACAATCCATTCAACTTTTAACAATTGTTAAAAGTGAATGCCTCATTAGTCATCGAAGTTTATAAACAAACAAAAGTTCAAAATTATAACTTCAATACACATGAAACCCATAATTAGCTACAACATAATCACCGTTTTCATTTTAAGTTTCCATTGCTCAATACATTACGTTTTTAATAAAACGCGGTTTATGCCGCACAATTCCTTCAATTACACAGCCCAAAAAAACAAAAATTTCTGTGCACGAGAGTAGACCACCATATCTATACGTTTTTGGTGTCGCTGAGTCCGAATTCGAGGTCTGTTCTTCTCCATCAGTTCAGGGTCAAGGTCATTTCAAGGTCAAATCAAGATTATTCCACGAATGTGGGCCAAGATGCCGTTGTTGTACGTTTTTGAGGTCCCTGAGTCCGAATTGGAGGTCTGTTTGTCTCCATCAAGCCAGGGTCAAGGTCATTTCAACGTTTCATTGTGGAAAAAACATGTGAAAAGACACAATTACTACATCTATACGTTTTTGGGGTCGCTAGTCTGAATCCGGGGTCCGTTCTTCTCCATCAGGTCAGGGTCAAGGTGATTTCAAGGTCAAATCAAGATTATTCCACGAATGTGGGCCAAGCTGCCGTTGTTGTATGTTTTTGAGGTCCCTGAGTCAGAATTGGAGGTCTGTTTGTCTCCATAAAGTCAGGGTCAAGGTCATTTCAACGTTTCATTGTGGAAAAAACATGTGAAAAGACACAATTACTACATCTATACGTTTATGGGGTCGCTAGTCTGAATCCGGGGTCCGTTCTTCTCCATCAGGTCAGGGTCAAGGTGATTTCAAGGTCAAATCAAGATTATTCCACGAATGTGGGCCAAGCTGCCGTTTCTGTATGTTTTCGAGGTCCCTGAGTCCGAATTCGAGGTCTGTTTGTCTTCATCAAGTCAGGATCAAGGTTATTTTAAGGTTAAATCAAGGCAAAAACCTGTGAACAGACAAAATTACTACATCTATACGTTTTTGGGGTCGCTGAGTTCGAATCCGGGGTCCGTTTTTCTCCATCAGGTCAGTTCAAGGTCATTTCAAGGCTCAATTGAGAAAAATCCCTGTGAACAGACACAACTACCACATGTATACGTTTTTGGGGTCGCTAAGTAAACGGAGACCCTTGACTGCTTTTTCATTACTTTATTTCTTTAATGAGCAGCAGTAATCAGTGAAAGAACACCTTCAGGAAAGCATTGAGCATAAAGCGTGAGAGCATTATTGACATTCCTGCCACTTTCTCCATGAATGAGAATCATTTCAACCTTCTGTTGTTAAAACAGAATTTCCATTGTAAAAGTAATGAAGTAAAGTAATGAGGGAATACAACGACAACCAAACCAACTGATAGGTGATACTTAGCACATGCGTAACAAAATGCATCAAAATTTTTGTTACAGTAGTGTTCAGATGAAGAACTTGCTACATTTGTTTTTAATGAAGACCCTGAAGTCTGTTTATTTGAAGTATTTGAAGTTGTGTTGTGTTTTTTTTTTAGGTTTCATAGTAGATTTAAGTACTCACGCGTTAGGGATCCTGGTCCGATCGCAGGTGAGTCCGCCGTGCTGAGGGTGATAACTCTCATACCTCCTCAGGTCTAAGTATGCGAGCTTTCTGACTTTGACGAGGACAATGTCAACTCGTCGTCAGACACACTACGGCTTCATTCATAGCAGGTTTTGAAGAATTCAAGTATCACTTGAGACATCGTACCTTGAAATTTTTGTCTTTCAAATCTTTTACTACGTCGCGGAACCCTCGATGAAGAACAAAGACATCATTTGTCCTCAAAAACTTGCATAAACTATTTGGATCTTTAATTATGGTTTTCATGATACACAATGATATGGCAAGTGAACGTGAATTGCGAACAAGAACAAATGAAAATCATAGAGCGGAGTAACGCATAAAAGACTATTGCTAACTAAAAACAAACGAATATCGTCAAGTGAGATGGCACATCGTCTAAAGAGAATTAAGATCAAGAAACAAATGAAGCTCGCAGCGCGGATGGGCGCACGTATTCATTTAATTTGGGTGTGTTGGTTGTGTTAATTTCAGTTATTCGTAATTAGTTACTTCCGTTTTGGGTTATTGCTGTTGGTCACGTTTGTTGCAGTTGGTTTGGGTGTCGTTGTATTCCCTCATTACTAGACTCCATTACTTTTACCATGGGAATTCTATTTCAATAACAGAAGGTTGAAATGATTCTCATTTATCGAGAAAGTGGCAGGAATGTCAATGATGCTTTATGCTTTACGCTTTATGCTCAACGCTTTCCAGAAAGTGTTCCTTCACTGATTACTGCTGGTCATTAAAGAGAGAAAATAATGAAAAAGAAGTCAAGCGTAAAAGAGAGTCACTTGTACGATCATCTAAGAATAAAAGAGTAAGATACCATAAAAAACAATAGATGAATGAAGGTTCATGATATTTGCTAAATCGAGGATACATATAGTTATCCTGTCTGTCTCCGTTTACTCAGCGACCAAAAAACGTATACATGTGGTAGTTGTGTCTGTTCACAGGGATTCTCCTCCATTCAACCTCGAAACGACCTTGACCCTGACCTGATGGTGAAAAACGGACCCCAGATTCGGACTCAGTGACCCCAGAAACGTATATATGAAGTAATTGTGTCTGTTCACATGTTTTTTCCACGATTTAACCTTGAAATGACCTTGACCCTGACTTTATTGAGACAAACAGATCTCAAATTCGGACTCAGGGACCTCGAAAACATACAGAAATAGCATCTTGGCCCACATTCGTGGAATAATCTTAATTTGACCTTGAAATTACCTTGACGCTCTTTTGATGAAGAAAAACGGACCACGCCTTTGAACTCAGAAACCCCAAAAACATATAGATATGGTGGTCTGGTCTCGTGAACAGAAATTTTTTTTTGTGGGGCTGTGTTATTATCTTTATTTTAGCTACTCTGTGACTGCTCGAACTGCTAGTGCAGAGCCTATTATAAAAACTTAATCTTTATCAGCTTCTTGTCAAAGCGTACTCGTCTGATGCTTACGGCATTTTCCACTGAACAACGAAGTCGTACTCCTTGTTAGTGATAAACAGACAATTTTGATCAAACGTTGAACTTTCATTGCAACGAAACTTATTGTGTCTATAAGCACAATTATCACATCACTTCTCAAACAGAAGTCATTTTCTAAGGTAATTATTTACTCCTTATTCCTGAGCAATTATAAAATTTATCTAATCCACTTTTAAGTTCCTTTTCACGGATTCCTCAATTTTATATAAATAGGACCCTTACAATAGAGGCATTTTTCATAAAATATTCAAATTATAACGATTGTTAATAGTGAATATCTGCCTAATTTCCAAACTAATAATCAAACAAAATTCTAAAATTGAAAATTTTAATTGTACGAAAACTACTTTAACACGAAAGTAAGTGATTTCGTTTACGACTCATTCTTGAGTAATTACTTAATTCAGGTGAATAAAACTATCAACTCTCCTTGAACTTATTCATTTTATTTTCTCTATTAATTTGTTCTTATTTTTGGACAAGTTTATCACAAAAATGCCTAACGATCCTAACCAAACTCAATTTACCGGCGATACCAATCGCACACTCAGTGAACCCACGATGACATCCATGGCAGAGTGTTTCGCCGTACAACAGGGGGGTGTAAAAATCCTTAGATATGACGAAAAAAACATGCCCGTTAGAGATTTTATTCAAGATATTACAAACGGCGAATCGCCAGTGCCAGCTAACTGTGAAACAAAATTTCTTCAAGCGAGTTTGGCCCGACTAAAAGATGCAGCCATGATTTCTACCTTAGGTACCGTAACATTGAAATTAGGAGATTGCGAGGTAAAATTTCACGTAGTCTCGACAGATTTTTCACTGATTACACATGGAATTGTAGGACAAGAATGCCTCCGACAAGAAAATGTTAAAATTTCGTTTTGGCATAATCATATAGTCACGCATTCGAACCCGTTAAAACTGATTCCTTTCATAGATGAAAAGTCATCGACTGCCCTCGAGGATATACCAGATTATAAAGGCCTGGACGAGTCTAGGCCCAGAAAAAGGAAAAAGGCAACCTTTGCACCTGAATCTAAAACATAAGAAAATTCATCCGATTGTAAATTGTTGAGCATAATTTCAACCCAATGTAAATCTAGTAAAATTCGAAAACCAAATCCTCCAGTTAACTCAATTACTGAAACTAAAACAGAAAAGGTCGAACACACATACACTCCGATCACTGAGGAATTGCCTCCGCGTGCAGTGAAATGCACGACGCATGTCAGACAAACGCTTTATGACAAAAGACGAGAAAAGAATCTAAGGATAGGCTTACAGAACCTAGACGATCCCAAAAACTCATATACAAGCGAACGGCTGAAGACATAATACCATCAATATCCTTACCAGCCTATTCATGTATATTTATTTTGTACAGACGGAACAACACCAACGTTTGCACAAGGAAATGTTTCATTGGTAAAACTGTGTCCACTCTCTATATATCTATACCTCCATACATATGTGTATATGTATATATAT
>CAKNYM010045384.1:0-14881 GCA_932195095.1 Andricus curvator
TCTAGAAATAATTAATTGAAAACAATTCAGAACGATAGAACGAAATTTGAATTGGTTCTAATCGTGTTTCTTAATCGTGTGTACACGATTGGGAACGATTGAGTGTTGCAAAGTTTTAATCGTTCCCAATCGGGCCAATCGGTAGTAGGATTTCGAGGTTATGAAGTGGCAACTTGATGGCAGCACTTACGTCTCACGGGAATTATTTGAAAACGTTCATTTACTTTTTTTTCGAGACAACACATTTTAAGAAATATATTCATGAAAAAAATTAAATAAATGTTTTGTAATAATTTCCGCGAGCTGAGAGTGCTGTTATCAACAAATTTGCCAATGTGGTGAAGTTTTTTCATCAAACTATTCATTTCATTGTCTATAATTTTGTGTAAAAAACGTGTAATGTATAATATTAAATAAATTACTTAAAGTATTTTAGGTACAGAACAATTTAAATTAACTGAGAGTAAAGCTATTCAGATTCTTTCTCATCTTCTAATATCCTACGGATATTAGCATTTTTACTTGTTAATTCGTCACCCTCTGTCCCACTATCACTCTCACTTGGAAGATTCATCATTTTAATTTAAAATTCATCTTTTTTTGGTGAAACTTCAACTATTTCGTTGAAAATCGATATTTTGCATTTAAAAATTAAACTGTTTGTTTGAAAATTTATGTACTTTGTGGAAAATTTGACTTTTTTTGTAAAAAAATCATCTTTATGACTGAAAATTCATCTTTTTGGCATAAAATTCAACTATTCTTTTTCTTTGAATGTTTTTTGGTTGAAAATTATTATTTTTTTAATGAAAATGTAACTATTATTCCAGTTGAATATTCCATAATTTTAGTTAAAAATTCTTCTCTTTTTTTGAACTTTCTTTTTTTGCCTAAGAATTTATTTATTCAATTTTTGGTAGAAAAATTATCTTTTTTAGTTGAAAATTCGTCTTTTGGTAGAAATTCATCTTCTTGGTCCAAAATTCAATTATTCTAGTTAAAGATTCATCATTTCAGTAAAAAATTCATCTGTCTGGTTTAAAATTCAACTATTTCAGTTAACTATTTACAATTTTGTTTGAAAATTCATCACTTCGTTTGTTTGGTTAAACATTAATTTTTTTAATTGAAATTTAATTATTTAAGTTTTGGTTGACAATTTATATTTTTTAGTAAAAATTAATTTTTTTGCTTGAAAATTCAACTGTTTCAGTTGAATATTCATTGTTTTAGTTGAAAACTCTCATGTTTGGTTTAAAATTAATTTTTTTTTACTATAAATGTTACTATTAAATTTTCGGTTGAATATTATTATTTTTTGGTTCAAAATTCAACTATTTGGTTGAAAATTTGTCTTCTTTAAACAACTATTTTATTAAAAATTCATGTATTTTGTTGAAAAATTGTATTTTTTCTACAAAGTAATTCTTTTTATTTGAAAATTAATCTTCTGGTTTAAAAATTCATCTTTTTGGTTGAAAATTCAAGTGTTCCAGTTAAATATTTATAATTTTAGTTGAAACTTTTTTCTTTTTAATTTAACTATTCAGTTGAAGATTCATAATTTTATTTGAAAATTCATCACTTTGGTTGAAAATTCAACTTTTTTGTTGAAAATCCGTTTCTTTTGTTGAAAATTAATTTTTTCAAATAAAAGTTTAACTATTTCATTTTTTTTTGATAAAAAATTGATATTTTTAGTGGAATTTTTTTTTTTTTTAAATTCATTCATTTTGCAATGTTCTGCTTGTTGTGTTAAAGGATGATCAGAATGAACGTCATGAATTAAACTAAATGTTTGCGTTTTGCGGCAAATATGAATATGTTACTTTTAGTTGACTGGGAAAATTGAAAAACTTGACCAGGAATTTGAAATCGTCAGCCGAATCGCCACCCTTGAAAATGTCTGTGCTTGGGGAAGGAAAATCAGTTGTTGCGATGATTCCTGTATTTATTTAATACAATTTTGAACTATTTCACCTGTAAATACTACAATTTTTAATATTAAAATATAAAAATAGTGTAATCTGTAACAGTTTTTAAATAGTTAAATCTCCAAGTCCATTTCTGTCCATTATTGTTACTTTATTTAACTTTTTAATCACATAAAGCCTTCTGAACAATCTAATACTATAAAAAAAATTGAAACCTTTAAAATTCAAAGATTTTAAGATTAGGCATTGCAAAACAAATTATTTGAAATATTCAAAATTGAGTATTTTAAATATTTAAAACTAGAAATTTTCGAGAATTTCAAATCAAACTTATTTATAAATTCAAAATTGTTATGCTGCAAGACATTTAAAAAGATTGGATAAGTTTTTCTACTAAAAATTAAAAGAATTTAATGAGTTACCTAAACTTTATTTAGTCCGAGTTTCAAAATATTGGCGCCATCCTACGTTCTAATGATTCCAATCGTTTTCAATTGGGTATCCATTATTCTGAATCAGATGTTAAGTTGTCACTACAGCATTTTGATATTGTGATAATTATTTACAAGCGGTTTTTTACGCTTTCAAACAAAAAAATGTCAACAATATGAATTTAAAAAGAAGTAAATAAACGTTTTACAATAATATACTCGCTAAATCAAACTACTATACTGCCTACTTGATAAAGACACTATATCACTGTCACATCGTTAGATGGCATGATTTTTACGTACCGTTAACCCACATAATTTCGACTCTTCATTCGGTATACCGCCTGAACAAACATTCTATTTTTTGTACTTTAAATTTTTGTTGAATTGTTAAAAATCTAATTTCCAACCTGTAAACACGTGCGCGTCATGTGTGTTACAAACGGAAACTACAGAGGACGCACTGCAGGCAAGTGCATTTACTCAATTCAACCCGATTGGAAACAATTGACACAATTAGCAACAATTTAAACCGATTCAACTTTTGATCACTCTTAATCGTTATGAATCGTGTCCAATCGATTATTTCTAGAAGGGTAGTCCATTCGTCTCGAACCAAGGATTTTTTTTATTCTTTCAACAACTTTGAATTATGTTAAAGAAAAAAGTTGTATTAAATCAATATTATAGGTCAATCGATTTGTCTTAAATCAACACAACTTCTCTATTCCCGCATTAACTTTAAATTATGAGAATGAGAAAATTTTGACTATAAAAATATCGTTTTAAAATATAATATAAATGACCATAACTTCCTTACTCTTTGATAAAATGTATTAATATTATAAGTTAATCGATTCGTCTCGAACCAAGGAATTGTTTTTATTGTTTTATCAACTTTTAATTATGTTAAAGAAAAAAGTTTTACTATAAAAAACCGTATTTTCAAATATTATGCATTACCATAGCTTCCTTGCTCATCAATAAAATATATCAATATTATAGGCCAATCGATTCCTCTAATCAACGCGTCTTTTCTATTCTCGCATAAACTTTAAATTATGAGAATGCAGCAATTTTTACTATAAAAATCGTTTTTGAATATAATATAAGTGACCATAACTTCCCTACTCCTTGATAAAATGTATTAATATTGTAGGTTAATCCATTCGTCTCGAACCAAGGATTTTTTAAATTCTTTCAACAACTTTGAATTATGCTAAAGAAAAAAGTTGTACTACAAAAAACCGATTTGTCAAATATTATGCATTACCATAGCTTTCTTACTCATCAATAAAATGTATCAATATTATAGGTCAATCGATTCGTCCTAAATCCACACATCTTTTCTATTTTCGCATCAACTTTAAATTATGTGATTGAAAAAATTGTTACTAAAAAAATCGTTTTTATGTGTAAACATCTTAGACCTCGATATGGGGAGTCGCGCCTGATTAAAATGAAACCATGGCTGGAAAGTGTAACGCAAGCCTCTGACACACGCGTTGTGTCTTATGTCACAGACCGGAGGCTTGCTTCTCTTCACACAGCGCAAGGATCCCTCCAGTCTCTCTCTCTCTCCCTCTCTCTCCCCCTCTCCCCCCTTTCTCGAAGAATATGTTTTGTTTTTTACATAATTTGTCATTATTTAAACAATTTCCATTTGTTTAGACAATCTTTTCTGCCTCAATTTGTATCAAAGTTATTATTCTCTGGAATTTATATCTCGAAAATAATAAGTTTCCACGACTCCCAGAGAAAAATATATTTTTTGAACGAATAATAATTGTTTAATTAATTGTAAATTATTTATAAAATACTTGGAAACGCTTCATTTATCGATTAAAAATAATTCATTTTGGAAAAACACAAGAAATACCGTTTTTAGTATTAATTTATTAGAAAACTGCTATTTTGCATTTTTTCGGTTTCTTTTTCATTCTGTTTTTAAAATTCCCGCCAAGTATTTAAAGTCTAACAGGAGGAAAATATGCTGTGTCTAATTTGAAAAAAAGAAACAATTTTCAATATTTTTCTTATAATTTTTGAGTACTTAGATGTGTAATAATAATGATAAGTGTCATAATAATGAATTTTCCATAATGAAATTTCAATTTTTATTATTCTTTTTCATGAAATATAATGAGCCGAATTCTAAATTCAGATGCGTCGTAAAGCTAGAAAGAATAAGTAAAAATATTCTAGCTTATAAACGCACTCTTCTAAAACAGAGTAGTTTCGTAGGCGACGTAGGCTAAGAATAGATTGATATTACTCCCTCCCTTTAAACTGATAAGGGCAGTAGACTCTGAAAACCACGGCTGACCAGAACGAGTAAATCCACTGAAGCAGCCACAAACTATCTTCACTGGGAATCTCAAGTGAGTAAAAAGAAGAGGAGAAATTTCAAAATAAAAAGGAGTGTTCTGTCACGACTCTCCAAAACCTCGTAAGGCTAGTCGACTACGCGAGACTAGACCTTTCGTTAAAAAAAACGTTAATCGATTCATTCACAATATTTGACCAAAGTTGTAGCACTTTCGTTTCAAATAGTGAATTTAAATTAGAAAATAGTCACTGGCTAGGGGGCTGACTTCGCCACGGACTATACGCGTACGCGAGTATTTCATTGTACCGAACGATATAGAGATTAGATAACGCGGCGCGACACAGCACCCGACATCCGGTAACATGAATAGGAAACTCAAAGAATTAGGTACACTTTTAAACACATATACACACTATTAAGAAGAAAACCACGGCAGACGGAATTCAGAAAAACGCACTTTTACAGACGGAAGATACCCCTCTTGTAGTTACTAATGTTGATATAATTGGCATGCTACAAAAATTATCAGATCAGATGTCTAATATGGAAATCGCAATAAATACACGTAAAGAAGAAATTCGCTCTAAAGCAACAAATTTTGATTTCGTGACTTCGGACGAAAGCGAAAGGGAAAACGATGAAGAATCTAGAGTAGGTAACAATGACACGTTGTTGGTAGAATCAGCACAGTCGTTAGAGAGAGAACAAATTGACCCTAGGCTTCTACAAAGGTTGTCAAATGAAAGAGTAACAACCCCAAATAAAGCCATCCTTATAAGAGACAGGCTCTCACAAAGGTCGTATGAAAGAATATTTACCACAAACGAAAATATCCCTGCGAGAGACGCGGTGAAATTAATTAAAAAATTAAATGGAAAAGACGATATGGGAGTTGAACCCTTCATCACTCTTGTGAAAAGAATTAAATCGCAATGTTCAAATCCAGGAGTTTTATTAGACTGGATCATTGCAGAAAAAATCGAAGGAGAAGCGGAAAAATCTATTCGCATCTTATCAATTCAAGATTATGATGATCTTTTCAAAGCTCTTGGAACTAACTTTGGAACTACTGGATCACTAGAAACTCATGGCACCAAACTATCGTAAGTAATCCAAGAAGCTGGGGAAAGTACGCAGAATTTCAATGGAAGATTCAAGCAAAGAATGCACGAACTTTTGTATGCTGTACAATCGAAAAATCCTCTAACATACGAAATAGAAATTTGCATAAAAAATGAAGAGCAAACAGTTCTCGAAAAATACATCATGAATTTAAGAGAAGAGCTTTCAGACTGAGTTTCAAGCAAAAATCCTAGCGATGCTAGAGAAACACCTCAAATGGCAATCCAATCACATTATTTTTTCATTTTTTAACGCTGAAAAAAAACTTGTTGCAATTACGGCATGACCATTTAACGTAAATTTTAACGTCTTATTATAATTGCAACAGTTTAAATATTCATTTTGTTTCTTTTATTAGTTGTAATGCCATATTACTTGACCATTACTTTACCATTACGCTGCAGCGTAATGCTTGCGTTCGGCCGGTCCGCCAGGGATACCACCAGAGAATTTCCATGAACAAAGAGTTTTCAATGGGAAATGATAAGTACCAGACAAACGAAGTCACCAAGTTTAAGTTTCAAGGGAAAGAACATCTCTTTGTAATAGTACCAGAAAATTTTCCTATACCCGAGGAAGGCATCATCGGAACACCATTCCTGTACTCTTATCATTTTAACTTGTCCAATAGGTCTCTCCAACTCGACGATAAGGTCTATCCCTTGGAGTACGACGGTATCCTTATCCCAAAAAACACCATAAAAATGATAAACGAGAAAACAAACAAAAAGCAGGGGCACATTCTCATAGAAGATAATCCCTACATTCCAAATTCTATTTACCGTATTGTTCACGCACAAGTTATGATTCCCGTTAGTAACGAAACCGAAACAGACTTGAGATTGAGTGACGAAGAGATAAATTACAAGTTTATCAATGTTGGCCCAGAACAAGAGGAGTGTGTAACTTACATTACGCAGAAGGAATTAAACGCTAGATTGAAATTATTGAATGGAAATTTGAGGCTTGAACACATCGAAGATGCCCATAGAACATAGATTCAAAAAATAGGTATCTCTTATCACGACATTTTCTCCCTACAAGGAGATCAACTACCCTGCACAAGTCTCGCGTCACATAAAATCATCGTGAAAGACGAAGCGAATATTATTATACGTCAGCCGCGACATCCGGAATGCCACAAAGAAGAAATTTCAAATCAAGTAAATGAAATGTTAACAAAAAGAATAATAGAAGCCTCGGACTCACCATTCAATTCCCCACTTTGGGTAGTCCCGAAAAAACGCGACGCGTCAGGAAAACCTAAATGGAGGCTTGTAGTTGATTTTAGGAAATTGAACGAAAAAACAGATCAAGATGCCTACCCACTTCCTGTAATCGACGAAATTTTGGACCACCTTGGAAAAGCAAAATCCTTTCCAGCCTTTGATTTGAGCTCAGGATTTAACGAAATTCCCATGAACGAGGACTCAAAAAAATATACCGCATTTTCTACACCTGAAGGACATTTTCACTATAGCCGCATGCCGTTCGGGCTCAAAAACGCTCCAGCCATATTTCAAAGAATGATGGAGACAGCATTAAGAAGACTGGTGGGAAAAATATGCTTCGCTTATCTGGACGACATTGTTGTCTTTGGAAGCACACTTCAAGAACACAACGAAAATCTCGTTATCTTATTTGAACGTTTACGGGCTACTGGACTCAAACTTCAACCAGACAAGTGTGAGTTTCTTCGACCGGAACTGGAATACCTGGGACATGTGATCACGGAAAACGGAGTGAAACCAAACCCATATAAATTATCTGATGTCCAAAATTTCAAAAGACCCGAGAAACAAAAAGAAGTCATGTCTTTTTTGGGACTAGCTGGATATTACCGAAAATTTATTAAAAACTTCTCTACGATAGCTAAACCATTGACAGCACTGACGAAGAAAAATCAACCCTTTAATTGGACGCCATCTTGCGAAACAAGTTTTAAAATGTTGAAAGATGCTCTTTGCTCTGCACCGGTATTAAAATATCCTGACTTCAAGGACACATTTACTCTGACCACCGATGCAAGTAATGTTGGGCTGGGGGCAATTTTATCTCAACAGGGACATCCAGTTTGCTACATCTCAAGAACTTTAAACGAACCCGAGCTAAACTTCACCACTACCGAAAAAGAAACATTAGCAATCGTATGGGCAGTTGAGTGGCTTCGACAATATCTTCTTGGACGTCAATTCATAATACAAACGGACCATCAAAATTTGACGTGGCTTTTTAACGTAAAAGACCCTTCTTCCAGGTTAATAAGGTGGAGATTTCACATGGAAGCTTACACATACAAGATCGTGTATAAAAAAGGGAAGGAAAACACGGCAGCTGACGCGCTTTCAAGAATACATCCTATTCAAGATCAAAATCTCTCAGAACAATTGGGAGAGAATGCACAAATCAATAAAGTAAATGACTCCCAAGAAGCCGATGAGATTGATACATCATCATCAAGCAAAGAAAGCCACCAATTTATGAAAGATTGCGAAATCATGAACCGACAGACGAAAAAGAATTTCAAAAATTAAAGATTTTACCAGAAACAAAACCTGGAGCATACTCAAATTTCACATGGAAGATCCCTTATTCAAAGTTACGGAACGTGTACGCATCGGAGATATATGGAATTTTCTACTACAGACAAAATTTGCAGAACACACATTTTTCCTGTGTGAACGACCTGACAAAAAATTAAGTGAAGAAGAGAAACAAAATCTGTTGAGGAAGGCACACGGAAACGTGAACACTGGCCACTTTGGCGAAAATAAAACAATCAAGAGACTACGCGAACAAACATCGTGGGAAAATATGAAGAAAGATGTAATCGACTTCGTTAAGAAATGTCTAGCATGCCAACGCGAAAAACTGACCCGAATTCATTCCAAGGTTGAAGCAGTCATTCCGGAAATGCTGACGCAGCCGAATGAGAAGATCTCGATGGACATAGTTGGCCCATTACCGGAAACAACGAGTGGAAACAAATATGTTTTATCCATTCAAGATGTGCTCACGAAATATATCATTCTTATAGCACTATGGGAAACGACGAGCGAAAGCATACTAACAAACCTGCTAGATCATTACATTTAAATATTTTCTTCTAGAAAGCACATCTTAACTGACCAGAGCACTAGTTTTGTATCGGAATTGGTTCAAAAATTTGAAAACCTTTTTAGAATCAAGCACATCAAAACAACTGCTTTCCATCCACAAAGCAATGGAGCCCTCGAGAGAACTCACGGAACAATTAAAGATTTGTTAAAGACATACATGGCCGATAATGAGACGGAATGGGACCAAAACTTGAACCTAATATGCTTAGCATTTAATACCGCAGTCCACAAAAGTACAGGTTCAACGCCGTTTGAAATGACATTTGGAAGTAAAGCCAATTTACCTTCACCCTTAGCAACAACCACGTCGTTAACCCATCAAGAACTGTTAGACATTTGGCGAAAGATACATGAGGAATATTTGGAAAAAGGAAGAACTGCCATTCAAAAAACACAGGAACGATTAAAAAGGCAGCAGGATGCAAAAATAATCATTAGTAATCCTCTTTTCGAACCAGGAGATTTAGTATTATTGCATAATGATAGCAAAGCAACAAAATTAGAGAGTGAATGGCTTGGACTCTACACCATATGCAAACGCGTCCGTTTTCTGATTATGAAATTTTGTACAATAATCAGCATTACACTGTACACGCTGAATGGTTAAAGTCCTACTACCAGTAGCTTGAACGGTTTATTTTATATTTTAGAAACTGTTTTTGATGAAATACAGATTATTATACGAACTCATTCTTTGTGAAAAAAAGGCAACGGATATTCTATCTTACTTAGGCACTCCGTTAATCCTTATTTAAGACTTTGCACTTTATAAATGAGATATTTGCGAATTAATGGAAAAATGTCTTCCAAACCTCTGCTTTAAATTTTGTTGTACCACCAATAAGATAAAAAACGAAATAATGCCAGAAACTGTCACCTACGTATAAGAGAGCGCATCTACGATAGATTTAGAGATTAAGTTAGATAATAAAGCTAGCAACTTTAGAATGAAATGATCTATACAAACACAAAGAATTTCAGGAGAAATTCACTCTAACAGGGGATGTGTAAAGCTAGGAAGAATAAGTAAAAATATTCTAGCTTCATAAACGCACTCTTCTAAAACAGAGTAGTTTCGTAGGCGACATACACTAAGAATAGATAGATATCACTCCCTCCCTTTAAACTGATAAGGGCAGTAGACTGTACTCTTGTATTGTGGGACCAACCCGGCAGGGCCTCGGCCCAAAAGGCATTATTCCTTGTCTGACTGCTACGGCGTCAACTTGTGTTTCATTAAAATAAACTAACTGACCAGATCTACGAATCTGCGTCAGAACAAATTGAATTAAAGTGACTTTTTATTCAGACCGTCACAGCGTAACATAAGTGCGACACAATGTGTTCTTTCAGAGAACTCATATCGGTCCGCATCGGTATTTTATAAACAAAGCTTGACTAAGCAGGCAAAGGAGAGAATGCGTTTTACGAAATAAAATAGTTTGTAGAATGAATCAATACATTTTTTAAGTGTTCAGAATTATATAATTTTCTAACAATTTTAGGTTGAAACACTACAATTGAAGGATTTTACATTGTTATTAAAACATTAAAATTCAAAAATGTCACTTATAAATTAAAAATTAGAAAAAATGAAACAATGAAAATATTTAAGTTTAAATTCAGCACTCTGAAATTTTAATGATTCGAGTCTTATTTTATTTCAAATAATTCAATTTCAATTTGTTTATTTTTGAATATTTAATTTTTACTTTCTTATTTTAAATTTATTATAACAGACATAGCGAACCGCAAAGCGTCTCCAGAGTTCTTTCAGAGAAATCATATCGGCCCGCATCAGTATTTTATAAACAAAGCTCCTGGAAGAGACTGCGTTTTAAGAACCTTAATAGTTTGAACAATCAATCAAAAAATTTTTAAGTGCTCAAAATTATATCATTTTCAAACAATTTTAACTTAAAAACAGTACAATTTAGCGATTATAACTTGTTTCTTGAGAAATCTAAATTGAAAAATGTCATTTACAAATTAAAAATTAAAACAACTTAATAGAACAGTATTCTAACAGACTTGCAGAAAATTATCTTTATAATTAGCCCAAAAACCATTTAAAAATGTTTATTTCCGAATTTATTGATATTTTCCGGAAACATTAACATTTGAAGCTTTTTCAAACAACTTCTAATGAAATTAACACATACTGGCTTTCATTTATGCCCATAAAACGGGTACTTTTATCACCTTTCATGCAATAATTGAGACAAAATGTACAGTTTATAATTATTAAAACTAGGGTGCTTGTTCAATCTATTGGAAAATAGATGTCCAGAAACTTTTGCACGACATTACATATAAGAGAAAATAAATTTTTACACTCCTACATGTGCGTGAGTTATTATTTGCTTTATGTAAGCTTTCAAATTCAGTTAACGTTTACCGAAGATGTTTACACATAAATCTATCTTGGGTCGTAGTTTAGGACGCACGTGATGATTTTTTAATATAATATAAATGATAAATAAATAAATATAAAATAATATAATATAAAAAGTATATATATATATATATATATATATATATATAGTTAAAAGTTTGTCATAAGGACAACCGCAGGATTTCGCCGGGAGCGGGTGCTAATCTGAAAAATTGCACCCGCTCCCAGCGAAATCGCGGTAAAATTTCAGCTGTAACCACGTCTCACGACCGTGAGATAGGTGGTTACAGTCTGCGAAGAACTCAATACGATGGTCCGGCAAAAGTCTCGTGCACCCTGAGGACACGGAGCGACCCAAGGACGACCGCCTTCTGCATTTTCCCCGCAAGTGTCTCAGCATTTTTTTGACACGCAGGGATGCTTTTCAGGCTATTAACCAGTGAAACCTTGGCACTTCTAAGAGCGCCGATGATCAAGACGATTAGCTTAACAGAATATTCCGGGTATAACCGTCGCAACTCCCTTATAAGGTCTTTATACCTCTCTTTCTTCTCTTTCTCCTTGGCTGTGACGTTTTTGTCAGCTGGTGCCGAAAATTCGATAACGAACATGGTTCGTTTCTCGAAGTCAAGGAGAACTATGTCAGACCTCGAGTGCGCAACAGAAACAATTGTCGAGAATATGAAGTTCCAGTATATGCGGCACCTCTCATTTTCGACAATTGACTCTATTTCTCTAGGAGCGTTTAGCGGAGAGGTATTTGGGCTAATGCCATAAGAGTGACAGAGATGGTAATAAAGCACTCTTAGTGCCGCATTGTGCCTTTGGATGTAGGTCGTTCCCGCATGAGTTGGAAAACTAGATAGTATGTGTCCTAGATGCTCGGGGTGTGCATGACACGCTCTGCAACTATCATCGGGAATGTCTTGGCTCAAAATGTGGCGACGGTATGCTAGAGTGGAAATGACACCGTCTTGTCATGCCAAAATGAAGCCCTCCGTGCTCGACTTCAATCCGGGTGATCTAAGGAAAGCAAACGTTAGCTCATACGACATCGACTGATCTTCCACATTTCTGTGGAAGATGCCGTGCATCCTCTTGTCGAGGAGCTGTTCGTGGAAGTTTTTCTCCTGTGCTTTCTTAATCCAGGCCTTCAGGAGTGAGTATTCAAGATGAATAAGATTTGATGCATTTTGCTCACCCCTAATATTGAAGTCAAGGCCGAGTGTTTCAGCAGCCTCCTCCGCTGCTTTGTACAGAAACGCCCCGTTTCCCACTTCTTCGTGTTTCCTGACCATTTTAAGAAGAGGGTCTTGTCCATTTGCAACTATATGTGCTGTACCCAGAATGAGTCTGTTGTGAAGACATTCAAGATTCAGTATTCCGTGACCACCTAGGCGGCGTGAGATGTAAAGTCGCGGAACAGAAGTCTTAAGGTGCATGCTCTTGTTCATGTGCAAAACCTTCCGCGTCCCGATATCAAGGGATCTGAGCTCGTCCTTCGTCCATGGAACCACTCCAAATGAATAGAGTACTACCGGGACGGCAAGCATGTTCGTTGCAGATACTTTGTTTCTCGACGACAGTTCGGAAGACCAAATCTGCCGGATGAGACGTTTGTATCTGCATCGGAGAGTATCCTTTATAGATGTCGCGTCCTGAATGCGGCTCTGTGGCACGCCCAGGTATGTATAGGTCTCTCCAGCGCAAAGGTGTCGTATAGCGCTTCTGTCAACGAGCTCAGGATCTTCGGGGATGCCATTAAGTTTTCCTTTCTTCAAATTAACCTTGGCGCATTTGTCTAACCCGAATTCCATTCCAATATCTTGAGTGTACTCTTTGACAATTTTCAGAGCTAGATGTAGTTTCTCTTGATTCCTAGCATATATCTTAAGATCATCCATGTAAAATACATGAGTGACCTTATGCTTTCGGTTTCCAGGTTTGTCGCAGAGATACCCTTCGGAATGGCGAAGTGCGAGAGATAGTGGCAATAATGTGAGGCAAAAGAGGAGAGGGCTCATGGTGTCGCCCTGAAATACACCTCTCTGAAAGGTGATACTGTTAGTGATCACACGATGTTTTCCAGATGAGATAGTAAATCTGGTTTTCCAAAGCGGCATTAATGTCTCTATGCACCTCTCGATGTGTGGATGAACCTTTAGGTTTTCTAACAGACAGATGATAAGTCTATGGGAGGTTGAATCGAAAGCTTTCCGGTAATCAATCCAGGCCATCGATCTGGTTTGGGCGGATGGTCGACAGTAACTGGAGGGTCTTGGAAGAGTCGAGATGGGTCAGACGAAAACTGTTGATTTTCTCTGACCCACCTCTCTCTCCGCTCTAGACTTCTCCTAGCGTCAGATAGTACTCGTATTCTGTCAACAATATGCTGCCTGATGGTCAGTAGCTTTCACTTGTTGATTGTGTGATGACGGATCCGCAGTTCGCGCGTGAACTGTCGAACCTTGGCAGTGAAAGTCCTGCCAGATGTTATGTAGTCAATTACACACTGAATGCGGGACGCGTACTGTCTTGCCCAGCCTATCTTAGTTGTGCTAAGTTGATGCATTCGTCTTTTGGTCTTATGATCAACCGTTGGTTTTGTTTTACGGTTTGCATCTGCCAAAGTTCTCGCTGCATTGTACACACTATAATTGATAGTCCAGAGGTCGGATTCTTCGGAAAAATCTCCACGAAGCTCATCATCCAGTTCAGTCAGATCTTTGGGCTTGGGAGAAACCTGAATGTTGATGTTTCTCCGGGTCTTGAAGCATCGTTCTCCCTCTATTGGATGCCTGTTCGAGGCTGGTCTCAGTGTCGCCTCTCTTTCTCTGTTGCCGGCTTGTTCTGGCTGCGGTTGTGTAGGCGCTCCGCTTATATAACCCCTTTTCTGGAGGTCCTCGGCACGGTTTCGCAGACGTTTTTGCGAAAAATCCGAGAGCTCTGGGTGTTTCTCGCACCACAGAGCATGCAGTCGCGCCATGTAACCTTTTCGTTCAGGGGCCATACTGGTATCATAGCACTCCAGCAGGTCGTCCCTGAGTCAATCCGTCCACTCAAAAGTAACGAGATTCCGCCGGTCAATCGCATTGACTCCGTCTTGATTGGCTCCCCCATCTCTAGGGTAGTCGGCATTGTTGTCCGACCCATTGTCGGGAGCCCTGCGCGTTCGATTGTTTTGAACCGCACTTCCTACAACTATGTTTGGTGTTGTCATTGTTGTTCCCACGAGCAGCTAGGGAAAAGGGTTAGTCCATCCGTTTGAGACACCTCACCCAGGCGCCATTCAGCTTTCGGCACGGTTGTCACTCCTCCGCTTAGGGGTTATTCTTTCGGGACCATCCCTGGACAATTGTCCGCGACTGCTTATTAATTATTGTAACCATATTCAGCAGAAACCCTTGGTACAGGGACCCTCTATCCGCAACCCGAGGACGCGTCCGGTGGCTTTGTCATGGGCCCTTCGGTTCGAATCCCAAGGAATCAAAACCGAATACCGAAATATATATATATATATATATATATATATATATATATATATATATATA
>CAKNYM010045384.1:23040-44807 GCA_932195095.1 Andricus curvator
CACGTTCCGCGGCAACGAAAATTTGTCGGTTCGGATGATTTCACTGTCTCCTTCGCGTGCTCTTTCGTTTGATTTCGGTGGCGGCTTCGGGTCAGCCACGAAGACGGGTTCGGCGTTGAAGCCGAGGATTGCCGAGGATGCACGATTCTTAAATTGTAATTTTTCATTCTCGGCGTCTGGGATATTTCCAAGATTTTTCAGCTTTCTCAGATTTGGACTATTTGGAGATTTGGAGGTTAGAGTCGACTTTTGTTGACAAACAAAGTTTGACGAATTTCAAATGAAATGCTTCACTTTTAAGTTCAAAAATTAATTTTCAACAAAACAAAAACAATTTTTAAAATAGTTAAATTTTCGTCGAAAGAAATGAATTTGCTACTAAAAAATAATTTTAACCAAAAAGGAAATAGTTCAATTTTGAGTTGAAAAAATATTTTTGAATCAAAAAAGGAGATTTGAACAAAATAATTCCATTTTAAACCAAAAATAATGAATTTCCAACAGAAAAAAAACTGAATTTTCAAACAAGAAGATTAATTTTCTACTAAAAAGTCGAATTTTCAACAAAAAATTAATTTTTAACCAAAAAAGATTTCAATATTGAGTGAAAAACAGTTCAATTCAAACAAAAAAGACAATTTTTAAATGAAAGACTTAATTTTTAAGTTCAAAAATTAATTTTCAACAAAAAAAACAGGTTTTCAATCAAACCGTTCAATTTTCAACGAAAGAAATGAATTCGAAACTAAACAAAAAAAATTGGTAAAAAAACATGAAATAGTTCAATTTTCAGTTGAAAAAATATTTTTTAAACGAAAAAGATATGAACAAAATACTTAAATTTTAAACCAAAAATAATGAATTTTCAACAGCAAAAATGAATTTTCAAACAAGAAGATTAATTTTCTACTAAAAAGTCGAGTTTTCAACAAAAAAATAAATTTTTAACATAAAAAAATATTTTTAACAAAGTAGTTAAATTTTTAACCAAATA
This sequence comes from Andricus curvator, assembly GCA_932195095.1. Taxonomy (NCBI): domain Eukaryota; kingdom Metazoa; phylum Arthropoda; class Insecta; order Hymenoptera; family Cynipidae; genus Andricus; species Andricus curvator. Next base: position 24,035 of record CAKNYM010045384.1, read on the forward strand.
AATGAATTTTTAACCAAAGTAAATGAATTTACAAAAAATAAGAATAATTTTCTAAGAAAAATAGTCAATTTCCAAACACATAGTTGAATTTTCAACTAAAAAGATCAATTTTCAAGAATAGAAAAACGAATTTTTATAAATTAGTTAAATTTTCAACCGAAAAATGCGTTTTTTTAAACCAAAAAAATTAATTGTTAAGCATCAAGATTAATTTTCAACCAAAAGAGACGAATTTGCGACGAATTTGACTTCTTTTTTAGAAAATTATTCTCCTTGCTTGAAAATTCATTCAAGAGTTCATTAATTTTGGATAAAAACTCATTTCTTTGGTTAAAAATTTAACTGCTTTGTTAAAAATTTAACTACTTTGTTAAAAATTCAACTACTTTGTTAGAAATATTTTTTTTGTTAAATATTAATCTTTTAGTTGAAAACTCGACTTTTTGGTAGAAAATGAATCTTCTTCTTTGAAAATTCACCTTTTTCGTTCAAAATTCATTATTTTTCGTTGAAAATTTAAGTATCTCGTTTAAACCTTCTTTTTCTTTGTTCAAAATTATTATTTTTTTCACTGAAAAGTGTACTATTTCATTTTTGGTTACAAATTTCTTTTTGAGTTGAAAATTCATTTCTTTCGGGTAAAATTGAACTATTTTATCGATTTTTTTTTGTTTGAAAATTAATATTCAAATTTAAAAATTTAGTATATAATTTAAATTTCGTCTTTTTTGTTTAAATTTAACTGTTTTTTATTTATTATTAAAATCTGTTTTGGTTAGAATATGAAAAAATTCAATTTTTTGTTGAAAATTCATCTTTTTTTGTTGAAAGTTACACTACTTTGTTAAAAAGTAATTTTTTCGGTTGAAGATTCATTACTTTAGTTGAAAATTCATCTCTATGGCTGAAGATGCTACTATTCCATCGAAAAATTCGCTTTTTTAGTTGAAAATTAATTTTTTTTAAAGAAAATTTAACTAAAAAAACATTTTCTTGAAAAAAAAATATTTCTTTTTTTCTATGGACAAAAATAAAAAAGAGGAAAGAAAAACAAGAAGGCAACCAACCAAATTTAAGGGGATTTGGTTGGTTACCTTCTTATTTTTCTTTCCTCTTTTTTATTTTTGTCCATGGAAAAAAAGAAATTTTTTTTTAAGAAAAAGTTTGTTTTTCTTTTTGTTTTTATTTTCAGGAATTCTATATATTAGCTTGAATATTGGACGTTAAATAGGATTTTGAATTTGATTTTAATCTAGTTTAAAATTCGTTAATTTTAAGAGTAAGTCATTCAGTTTGTAGAGAAAAAATTTAATATTTCAATTACGGGTCTGTTTTTCTTACGCAGTGCTGAATTTTACAAACATAAGATTATTGTCTATTGAAAAAAATTCAAAGTACGTGTTTTGATAACATTCTCTATTTTTTTTTACTAAATAGTAGAATTTTCAACTAATAAAGATAAATTTTGATCCAAAACTGAAATAGTTCCATTCTCAACCAAAAAGATGAGTTTTCAGACAAGAAGGATTAAGTTATTTCTACTAGAAAGACACATTTTCAACAAAATACATAAAGTTCCAACTAAATATTTGAAGCTCTAACTAAAAAAGGTAATTTTTTTCTAAAAGAAAATGAATTTTTAACTAAAAAAAATTAATTTTCAACCAAAAATGGAATAGTGAAATTTTAAGATAAAAAACTTGAATTTCCAACAATCTATACAATTTTCAACAAAAAAGTTAATTTTCAACTAAAAACGTAAACATTTCCAACCTCAACTGGAATAGTTAAATTTTCTGTTAAAAAAATTAATTCTCAACTAAAAAAGCGAATTTGTTGATAAAATAGTAGCATCTTCAGCCATAGAGATGAATTTTCAACTAAAGTAACGAATCTTCAACCGAAAAAATTACTTTTTAACAAAGTAGTATAACTGTGAACCAAAAAAGATTTTAATTATAATTAAAAAACAGTTGAATTTAAACAAAAAAGACGAACTTTAAATGAAATACTTAATTCTTAAGTTTAAAAATTAATTTTAAAGAATTCAATAAAATACTTCATTTGTAACCGAAAGAAATAATTTTTCAGATAAAAAAAAAATTTGTAACCAAAAATGAAGTTCACTTTTAAGTCAAAAAAAAAAAATAATAATAATTTTGAACCAAGAAAAAGGAAGTTTAAACGAGATACTTAAATTTTCAACCAAAAATAATGAATTTTCAACCAAAAAGGTGAATTTGCAAAGAGGAAGATTAATTTTCTACCAAAAAGTCGAGTTTTCTACTAAAAAAATAATTTTTAACAAAAAAATTTTTGTTAACAAAGTAATTAAATTTGTAAGAAAGTATTAAATATTTAAGAAAGAAATTGACTATTTTTTTTAGAAAATTATTCTTATTTTTGTTAATTCATTTAATTTGGTTAAAAATTCATTTATTTGGTTAAAAATTTAACTACTTTGTTGAAAATATTTTTTTTGGTTACAAATTAATTTTTTAGTTGAAAATTTCACTTTTTAGTAGAAAATTAATTAATCTTCTTGCTTGAAAAACCATTATTTTTTTTTTGAAAATTCATTATTTTTGGTTTAAAATGTAAGTATTTTGTTCAAACCTCCTTTTTTGCTATTTTATCATGCAAAACTTTTTTTTTTTTTTTTGAAAATTAATTTTTGAACCTAAAAATCAAGTCTTTCATTTAAAATTCGTCTTCTTTGTTTGAATTTAACTGTTTTTCTGTTAATATTGAAATCTTTTTTGGTTGGAATATCAAATATTCAATTTTTCGTTGAAAATTTGTCTTTTATTTGTTTTGTTTTTATTTTTGGTTAAAAATTGATCTTTTTTATTTGTTCAAATTACATGATTTATTGAAAATTCGTCCTTTTTAGCGGAATTCAACGGCTTTTAATTAAAAATATTTTTTGAGTTAAAATAAACTACTTTGATGAAAATCAGTTTTTTTCGTTAAAAATTGATTAACTGGAAATTTAATTTGTCATTTTTTTGTTAAAAATTAGCCTTTTTTAGTTTAAAAATCAACTATTTGGATGAAAATTCATGTAGGTTATTGAAAATTCGTATTAGTAGAAAATTAATCTTTTTGTTTGAAAATTAAGTTTTTTGTTATTGGAAATCCATTATTTTTGGTTTCAAATTGAAGTATTTTGTTCAAACCTCTTTTTTTGCTTAAAAAATATTTTTTCAACTGAAAATTGAACTATTTCCTTTTTGGTTAAATTTTTTGTTTAGTAGCAAATTCATTTCTTTCGAATAAAATTTAACTATTTTATTATAATAACTTGTTTTTTTTTGTTGTTAAACATTAACTTTGGAACTTAAAAGTGAAGTATTAATATTGAAATCTTATTTGGCTGGAATATCAACTATTCAATTTTTTGTTGAAAATTTGTCTTTTGTTTGTTTTTCTATTATTTTTGGTTAAAAACTGATACTTTTCATTTGAGAAATTATATGATTTGTTCAAAATTCGCCTTTTTTAGTTTAAAAATCAACAATTCGGATGAAAATTCATGTATTTTATTTAAAATTCGTCTCTTTTGGTTAAAAATTAATCTTGATGCTTAACAATTAATCGTTTTGGTTGAAAAATCATTTTTCGGTAGAAATTTTAACTAATTTTTTAAAAATTCGTTTTTCTATTCTTCATAATTGATCTTTTTCGTTGAAAATTCAACCATGTGTTTCAAAATTGACCTTTTTTTTACAAAATTATTCTCCTTCTTTACAAATTCATTTATTTAGGTTAAAAATTCATTTCTTTGATTAAAAATTCAACTACTTTGTTAAAAATACTTTTTGTGGTTAAAAAATTATTTTTTAAGTTGAAAATTCGACTTTTTAGTAGAAAATTAATCTTCTTGTTTGAAAATTCAGTTTTTTTTCTGTTGGAAATTCATTATTTTTGGTTTAAAATGGAATTATTTTGTTCAAATCTCCCTTTTTAATTCAAAAATATTTTTTCAACTGAAAATTGAACTATTTCCTTTTTGGTTAAAATTATTTTTTAGTAGCAAATTCATTTCTTTCGACGAAAACTTAACTATTTAAAAAATTTTTTTTTTTTTGGTTGAAAATTAATTTTTGAACTTAAAAGTGAAGGATTTCATTTGAAATTCGTCAAACTTTGTTTGTCAACAAAAGTCGACTGTAACCTCCAAATCCTCCAATTCTCCAAATAGTCCAAATCTGAAAAAGCTGAAAAATCTTGGAAATAGCCCAGACGCCGAGAATGAGAAATTACAAGTTAAGAATCGTGCATCCTCGGCAATTCTCGGCTTCAACGCCGAACCCGTCTTCGTGGCTGACCCGAAGCCGCCACCGAAATCAAACGAAAGAGCACGAAGGAGACAGTGAAATCATCCGAACCGACAAATTTTCGTTGCCGCGGAACGTGGAATCAAGTGACGGAGTGGGGACACACCGACACGCGGCGTTTACGTGTGTTGCTCCCACACGGGAGTCGTGGTGGGGGCCGCCAGCTCCCACAATCTGTGAACACTGGTTGCACCAGCTACCGAAATTTGAATGGGCAGTTATTTTGTTTTAATTTTTCAAGAAGAATAGAGCCAAAATGTAATTCGTAACGACATTGCACTTTATCTAGCAATAAAGACCTCGTTGTGCGAAGAAAGTTTTGGTATCTCAGTCTCTAAAAAAAGGGAAGATAGGAGAATCCAATTCATAATAAAATCATTTATTCTAAAATTAAATTCAAATCACGAAAATATGCAATCATCTCTCCCTTGAGTGAATCTACAATCCGTCACTTTTATCGTCAATTAACGATTTAAATTTTAGTGGGAATTTTTATCGTAAGAATCAATCTTACTCAATTTTTGTTTATTTAATCATCACGTTTAGTTATAAAATGGATAGGGCTAGTTTTAATATCCTATCAGTATTGGAATCAACGTATATCGTGGGTTGCAATTTACTGGACAGGAAAAAGTAAACGCAAATTGAACGAATGTCTCTATGAAAATTAATATTATTGAGGTAAGTTTAAAATGCAACATTACTATTACTAAAAATTAGTATAATTTTTAGTAAAATTAAGATCTCTAACTAAAATCAGCCAACTCCAGTTATAATTGAATTGAGAATATTGATAAACTCAAAATCGACCCCGGTTAGATAGATTGATAATGTTACAACATACTTCGTTCAAAACTGTTCTAATTTTTTTCGTCAAAGTGCATTCAAATATCGGGCATAAACGGATAAGATTTAAATTATTCGCATTCGTCAGAAAGGACAAATTTCGGATTTAACCGGATGAGATCCGGATTAATCGCATTCCTAAAAATCGTACAAGTTCGGACTTAACCGGATTAATCGCATCCGCCAGACCGTACAAAACATGGACATGTCCGAACACGACCGGGCAACAATCGGACTAATCGCATCCGCCAGACCATATAATACACGGTGATGACCGGACACAATCCGGATCGATCGCGTATTTCAGACCGTACAAAACACGGACTCGACCGGACACAACCCGGATTTATCGGTCGTTTCTCACAAGCGCTAAAAATTTTCTTGGTTAGTATATAAGGACCGTTTCAATCGATATACTCAGCGTGCGATATTCTGCGTTAGTGAAGTGTGTTATATATGTAGTAGTGTTAAGTTAAGCTATAGAAATAGGTTTGTGTGCGTCAAATAAATGAAGAATGCATTTATCGTGTGTAAACTGCTTTTCTAACCTTGTTATACAACATTTAGGCGGTCCGTCAGACCGCATAATGAACGGACATGATCGGATACAATCCGAATTGATCGAATCTGTCAGACCGTACAACTTTCGGATTCTACCGGACAATATACAGATTTATTATTTTTTTCGTTCTACTTTATTCGGAAAATTTTTAAATACACCGGGATAGAATCCGGATGACGTCCCGGACACAATCCGGATTGATAGCATCCGTCAGACCGTACAAAGTACGGGCTCAATCGGATCTAACCCGGGCTGATCGAATCCATCAGACCGTACAACCTTCGGATTCAACCGGATGATATTCGGATTAATTTCCGTGCTCCTTCAACCGGACAAATTTCGGACAAATTTCCGAATCCGGAATTTGTCCGAAATTCGTCCGGAATTTTTAGCACGGTAAATGTTATCTATTGTCCCCATCCCTTTTCTAAATCCCGTCTGATTATGTGGGATACTTTTTTTCTCTTCTATCTGACTCTCTAAACTTTTTCTTAGAATTTCTGCGTATATTTTATAACTCACTGGCATGTGAGTGATCCCTCTGTACTCCTCGACCTTCTTGCCCTCCCTTTTCTTGACAAGCGGTACCACCAGCCCTGTCATCCACTCCTCCGGCCACCCTTCTCCTTTCCAGACCTTGTTGCAGATCTTCCAGATCCCTTCCCTAACCCCTTCACCCCCATACTTTATCGCTTTGTTTTCCATACCATCCTCTACTGTAGCCTTGTTCCTTTTTAGTCTATCTATCGCCTCATCCACTTCTTCTCTTGTTATTCCGTTCCCTTCCTCCATTTCTCCTTGGACTATCCTTATATTTTCCCCTTCCTTCCTCCTCTTTCCCTATTTATCACATCCCAGACCCTACCTTCTTTCATCGCTTTTTCTACTTCTTCTCTATATTTTTCTTTTCCCCTTTGCTTTTTCCTTTCCAGCATCCTCTCATGTCCTCTTTTTCTCCTGTTGTACTCCGCCTTCTCCATTTCACCTTTCCTCCATTTTGTTACACACTCTTTCATTATCTCTTTGCTCTCCCTGCATTCCTCGTCCCAGCAGCCTCTCTTTCCCTCTTCTCTTCCTTCTTTTGTACCTATCTCATCCCTTACCTTCTCAATCGACCCTTTCAAGCTATCAATTAATGAGTCTACTCCCTCCTCTTTTTCATACTCAACATTCTCCTTTCCCATTTTTTGTTTACACTCTTTTAATTTATCTTCCCCCCAGACTCCCATTTTCGTGTTCCTTTCTCCTCCTCTTTCCTTTCTCCCTCTGCCACGCTTTCGGACGCCACCTTTCAGTGTAGCTATTACTGGGAAGTGCTCGGACCCTATCTCATTCCCCACGTTCATACTGCCTATCATCTTCCTCATTCTTTCTTCCGCCAGGATGTAGTCTATTACTGTTTCTCTCTTACCTATAAATGGGATCTCTCCTTTCTCATCTCCTCTCATATTGCCATTTCATATAAACCATCCTGTTTCTCCTATTTCGTCTAGCAACCTCCTTCCTTCCCGGTATGTCTCCCCATGTTTGGAGCTTCTTACATAGGCCTCCTTTTCTTCATCACAAATCCCTCCCCCTTGCTCGCCAGTCCAGGCATTCAGGTCACCTCCTATCAAAACCAACTCTTCCTTCTTTTCCTCCATCCACCTCCTTATTACTCTCCAACCTTCCTCTACCATGCCGCCCATCCCTTTACCTTGAACGTGTTCCTTTCTTGCTTCTTGCATTGTTCACACATAAACTTCCTTTTCATCCCCTTCCAGTCCTTCTCATCCGCCCAGGTTTCACTCATCATAATCACATCCCACTTTTCTAACTCCCACCAAAATCCTTCATTCTTGTTCTTCAAGCCTGACACATTCCAGAAAGCTATTTTCACATTTTTCTCTTCCCTTTCCTCACCTATCCTCCTCACTTTTCTTCCGCCTTGCCGTTTGGAAACCCCTCTGTTTGATCTTTAAACTCTTTTGCATCTTCCTTTTTTCTACCTTTCTCAACTCTTTTTCCCTTTTTCCTTATTTCTTCTAATTCTTCGTCCCAAAACCATTCCTCCCCATTTATCCATAATCTGTCTCTCCCTATCCATACCATGCGCCCTCTTTTTCTCTCTACCCATGCCCTTTGCTCTATTTTCCATCTCCTTTTCCTCTCCCTCCATGTCAGATCCTCTTCAATTCTTTCCCTTCTTCCTCTCAATAATTTTTTTTCCTCCATAATTTTCTTTTTCTTCTCCTCACTCCCTACTTTCACTAGAACCATTCCTTCTTCTACTTACTTCGTCCATCCTATTCTCTTAACTCCCTCTACTCTTACCTGAACTCCAATATCTTTCAAAATGTTTTTGATTTCCCCTTCCCCTGTTTCACTCTCCACTTTCAATGCCTTAACTACTATTAACTCCTTAACTCCTTTTCGCCCTTTCTTCCCCTTCCAATCTTCTTTCAATCTCACTCAGTCTTTTCTTCAATCTTTCGTTCTCATTTTGCAAGTTATCACTCCCTTTTACTATTTCCGCACTCTGTTTTTCCTTCCCCATATGCTCATTCCTGATTTCTAAGTTGCTTACCCGTTCTTCCAACTGTTTTATCTCACTATTTCTCTGTTCGTCAACCTCTCTCTTTCTATTATCTATGCTCTCTAGTTTACCCTATACCTTGTCTTTCTCCTCTTTCCAGAGTTTATCCCACTCTTCCCACTTTTCTCTTACTTTTCTCACTCCCCCCCCCCCCTTACGTCTTTCCCCGCCTATTCATATCCCTATTCATATCATCCAGTCTCTTCCTTGCTTCCTCTCTGACCCTTTTATGAGGGCTGCTAGTTTCTCAAACATCCCCCCAACCCCCTATCTCTTTCTGGTGTTTTTCGTTTAATCCTAACTTTCTTGTTATCCTTGTCCCTTTCTGAATCATCGCCCCCTTCCTCTCTTTTTCTTTTTTCTTCCCCTTCACTACTGGTCGCGTCACTTTGTTTCGCCATTCGTCTAAACTCCTGTTCGAACCCGCGCTGCCAAGCCTGTTAAGGCGCTGTAGGTTAGAGGGTCTCCCGCGTTTATGTCCCATGCCTGAATCCCTTCTCTCTGCCGTGCCGTCCCTGGTCGGCGTCTCTAACGTCTCACCGCTACTGTTATCTTCCCTCTTCTCCCCGCTAACCGCGTCTCGAATCAACACATCTTTTCTATTCTCGTATGAACTTTAAATTATGAGAATGAAAAAATTTTTACTATAAAAATCGTTTTTTAATATAATATAAATGATAAATAAATAAATATAAAATAATATATATACATATAAAATATTAAATAAATAACTGACCAAATATATTAATATTATAGGCTAATCCATTCGTCTCGAACCAAGGAATTTTTTTTCTTTCATCAGCTTTGAATTATGTTAAAGAAAAAGTTTAACTATAAAAACCGTATTTTCAAATATTATGCATTACTATAGCTTTCTTACTCTTCAATAAAATATATCAATATTATAGGCCAATCGATTCATCCCGAATCAACACATCTTTTCTATTCTCGTATCAACTTTAAATTATGAGAATGAAAAACTTTTTACTATAAAAATCGTTTTTTAATATAATATAAATGATAAATAAATAAATATAAAATAATATATATATATATAATATATAAAATATAAAATAAATAAATGACAAAATGTATTAATATTATAGGTTAATCCATTCGTCTCGAACCGAAGTTTTTTTTTATTTTTTCAACAACTTTCAATTATGTTAAAGAAAAAAGTTGTACTACAAAAAACCGATTTTTTAAATATTATGCATTACAATAGCTTCCTCACTCATCTATAAAATGTATCAATATTATATGCCAATCGATTCGTCAATTCGAAATCAACACATCTTTTCTATCCTCGCATCAACTTTAAATTATGAGAATGAAAAATTGTTTACTATAAAAAACGTTTTTAAATATAATATAAATGACCCTGACCTTATTACTCTATAATAAAATGTATTAATATTATAGGTCAATCGATTCGTCTCGAACCAAGGAATTTTTATTATTCTTTCATCAACTTTGAATTATGTCAAAGAAAAAAGTTTTACTATAAAAAACCGTATTTTCAAATATTATGCATTACCATAGTTTTTAGACCAGTACAAATACCTAATCAAGTAACAAAAATTCCGAAGGTCTTCAAAAAAATTGTATATATGTTTTTACATTCTCATTCTAATGAGAAGGTATTGGTTTTATGTAAAATTTGACATAGTCGGTTTTCATCAAATCTCCACGTTTTGAGACCTCCTGAGTCAGAAAAAACGATTTTTACGAAGGTGTCTGTCTGTCTGTCTGTAGTCTGTCTGTCTGTCTGTAGCCACGATAACTTTCGAAAAAATGATCAGATTTGATTGAGCTTTGGCACACTTTTTTATGGCCGAAAAATAGAGAACGAGTTCGTTAACCAGCTATTTTGGATGAAAATCCAAAAAGTGAGCACATTTTGAAAATTTTTGAGACCACTTTTTTGGAAGATTTGAAAATTCTATGTACGGTTATTAGTAGTACGCAAAATGACGAACAAAATATTCTTATGACTTTTCGTGATAAAAAAAAAATTACTGGAGCTATAGCATTTTCAAAATTCCAAAAAACAAACGAAAATGATCATTTTAAGCCGAAAAACGCACGATATGAAAAAAAGTCAAGAGGAGAAAAACGTTGATTCCTGAACACCCTATAATATTTTCATGAAAACTTTTTGAATTTTTCGAAAAATAAAAAATTCAAATTTTGATCGCACAAAAAATTAATGAAAAATCAAAAAAGCCATTTTGCTGTAAAACTATGCAAGATACCAGAAAAGGTCATCTCACCAAAATTGTGCACCTAAAAAAGATCTACAAATTTCTTATCATTCACTTCTTGATATGACGCGTAGTTTTTGTTTTATTCGTAAAAAACAGCATTGAAAATAGAAAAATCAAATTTTCAGACGAATATTACCAGCTACGAAAAAATGACCGAAACAAAATTTGTTCATCCAAGGAAGAGGTACAAATTTATTGTGACTCATGTTTCGATAGGATGCGTGGTTTTTGTTTTATTCGTGAAAATAACATTGACAGTAAAAAAAATCAAATTTTTGAAAAAACACTGCAAGGCACGAAAACATATAAATGAACAAAAATTGTGCATTCAAAAAAGACTTACACACCCGTAATCAATTTTTGTGGTAAGAATATATTCAAAATGAAAAAATTAACTTTTTTGATAAACGGCACAAGCTAAAATAAAATGTTAACTAATAAAATTTGTCGCCTAAATTATATCATTACTTTTCATTTGAAATCAAATACAAATTTAGTAATTTGTATATGAAGAACATATAACACGAAGCACAAAGTGCGCGCTCAGTGTATTTACCAAAATCGCACGCCGTAAGTGCGCTCAAACTTTTTTGTTTCTATCATACGGTTCAAATGATTTCCAAATCAAATATCGAGCGCGAAGCGCGAGTGTCTGGATGAGAATGTGTTCCTTAAGGTCGATAGAACCTTGAGTAAATAAAGTTCCTTTTCAGTCTAAAATAAAAGCAAATTTAACAATCACTTAATATGTAGAGGTTTTGATAATTTTATAATATTTGCAAACAAACTTTTTCTTTTCATCGAAGTCGAACACGAAGTTCAAAAATCTAGAGGAGCCTAGCGTAAAGCGCGATGCAAATACGCCCGAGCGCGTAGCGCGAGGTGAATACATAATCGAGCGCGAAGCGCGAGATAAATATATGATCGAGCGCGAAGCGCGAGATCCAACAGTCGCGCGCCCTAGGCGCGCTCAAACTTGCGAGCGAAGCGAGCCGCGCGCGAAGCGCGCCATGAGAATGTGCCCGCGAAGCGGGCAGATTTTTTCATATGTTAATCATAAAATAAAATTTTGCAAAACGTGATCGGGTCGGCGATTTGTTTAAAAAAATTAATTTGCAAAAGTTGCCACCCATTGCTCCACGAAAATTCAAAACAGTTTGCAAACTTGAGTGAGTAATTATAAACTCAGTCTCTATCCTATATTAAATTTGCAAAACGTTCGTGATGCGGGAACATGATTAATTATATACAAATTATTATTTTGTTAATCACTCCCTAGCGAAAATACTGAAGGTTTTGCAAAATGTTGTTTCTGCTTTTTTTTTATTGAGAAGAGACTATTGTATTATTTGCAAAACTAAATGCAGAACGCAAATCATCGATTTTTAAATTATTGTTAAATTTTTTGCAATTCGACTCCTAAAATTCCAGTGAAAATTGCGAAGGTTGCGTTTTTGGGTAGCAAATGTTAGAAATGTCGAGATCTGAAAATTATCAAATTTGCAAAACGTTGCTCGGCCGGAAATAATATTAAAATTTCAATTAAAGAAATTAGTTACCTTTGTAAACTAGCCAAAAATTATACACATTGTGCAAATTGTACTGAGTGATAAACAACTTTTTACCAACGTTATATAACATATGCAAACTGTTCACAACTTGGCAACATTATTAATTATAAACAAATTATTATTTTGCTTATCACTCCCCAGAGAAAATACCGAAGGTTTTCCAAATGTTGTTTCTGCTTCTTTCTATTCAGGAGAGACTATTATATGATTTGCAAAACTGTACGCATAACGCAGAACTGAAAATGTTGCGTTTTTGGGTAGCAAATGTAGCAAATTGCAATTAAACAAATTAGGTGCTTTGTTAAACTAGCCAAAAAATACAAACATTTCACAAATCGTACTGAGTGATAATTAACTGAGTACTAACATCATATTAGATTGGCAAACTGTTTACTAGGTGGCAACATTGATAAAGATAAACAAACTTATTTTTCTTTTTTTTTCTTAATTATTCCCCAGATTCAATTCTCAAGGTGTTGCAAAAGGATTTTTTCTTACTATTAAAGGGTTCCATATAGTTTGTAACAGATTTACTGTGTTTTTTTATTGGATAACGCGATGTGGGACGAATACTACGATCCATTGCATTATATATAATTTTCGAGGATTTTTGAAGGTTTCTCGTTTCTTTAAAAAAGTTTTTGAAAGGAATAAAATAACTGCCGGTGTAGGAAAAAGAGGAACAATTTGAAAAAAACGAGTTACAGTATGAAATTCAGGAATTGCGTGAACATTTTTTGATAAGTGAATAATTAATTAATTATTAATTATTAATTAATTAAATCAATTAATTAAATTAATTAGTTAATTTTAATTAATTAAATTAATTAATTAATTTTAATGAAACAATTAATTAATTTTAATTAATTAAATTAATTAATTAATTAATTAATTAATTTTTAATTTTACATTTGCAATTCTCACAGGAATTTTATGAGTCGAATTCCAAAAAATGCAACATTAATTTAAAAAAACGATAATTTGCGTTATGCATACAGTTTTGCAAATCATATAATAGTCTCTTCTAAATGAAAATAAGCAAAAAAGACAATTTGCAAAAACTTCGGTATTTTCGCTAGGAAGTGATAAACAAAATAATAATTTGTTTATAATTGATAATGCTGCCAAGTTGTAAACAGTTTGCAAATGTAATATGACGTTGGTAATAAGTTGTTTATCACTCAGTACGATTTGCAAAATGTTTGTAATTTTTGGCTAGTTTGCAAAAGTAACTAATTTGTTTAATTGCAATTTTAATATTATTCCCGGCCGAGCAACGTTTTGCAAATTTGATAATTTTTATATATCGACATTTCTAACATTTGCTACCCAAAAACGCAGCTTTCGCAATTTTGCTGGAATTTTAGGAGTCGAATTGCAAAAAATGTAACCATAATTTAAAAAAACGATAATTTGCGTTATGTATTTAGTTTTAAAAATCATAAAATAATATTTTGTATTTGTATTTTTGTATTTATTTATGAAGTCCCTAGGGCTAAATAGCCCTCTAAGGAACAGATAATACAGTATCAGACAAAATGTACAGTCACTGGTCTAATGATGGTACTCGTAATATATCTAATATGGTAGATTAGTAACGCAATATATATGACAGATGATCACAAATTAATAAGTTGGCTTGTAGTCCAAATATGTAACTTCTAGTTTATAAACAATTCAAAATAATATTAAATAAAATAATGCAAAAAGTCGAACGTAAGTAATAAACAAAATAATGAATAATTGAAGTAAAGAGTCAAATGTAACAATGGTGATGTAGGTTGGAATTATAAGTTTGCAAACTTAGGGATCTATATGACTAAGTAATGTAATGTAGTGAAAGCTACCAATGAGTGATTTCAAGGATAGAGCTATCAATATTAAAGAGATATTCGTAAAAAGATTTTTTGAAGCGAAACCTAGTCAGTGCATTCCTTATCGATAAGGGTACCTTGTTCCAGAGTCGCGCTCCCCTCACGATAAAGGATCTCTGCAGCTTACAGGTACTATGACGTGGAACAGTAAGGACCGTTTTTCTTTCACGAAGTTTTGGCTGATTAGATTGTTTCTTGTCGCTAGATTTAAAAAAGTCCAAGAGATACTTAGGTGCTTGATTATGAAAAATATTATATAGAAGATTGCCCATAAAAAATTGTCTTCTCTTGGCAACATTTAGAAGGCCTGCGCGCTGCCTATATGGTGTTATATGCTCATACTTTGGTATATTGTAAATGAACCGAATGCAAGCATTCAGTGCACGCTCTAATTTATAATTTAGTTTGGACGATATATCGTCGTAAGCGACGCACCCAAAGTCGAAAAATGGAAGAATTAAGCTCTTAACTAGGAGTAACCTTGTAGGTGTTGGCAACGATTCCTTATTTCTTTTTACTTGCTGGAGTAATCTAAAGGTCTTCCTTGAGATGTTTATTACGTGCTCTTTCCAGGAAAGAGTACGGTTAAGCATGTAACCTAAGTCCCTTGCCACCTCCAAAAATTCAATTTCCAGGTAATTAATTAGAAGGGGTGGAAAGGTCGCGATTGTTTCTGGTAATGGGGAAGATGAAGGTCCGATAATAATAGCCTTAGTTTTCTCAGGATTAATCTGCAGCCCATTGTTTTGTGCCCAACGCACTACGCAATCTATATCCTCCTGCACTTGCTCTAGCATCCTTATTATATTGGAAATTGGACCAGAAAGATAAAGCTTAAATTCGTCAGCATATTTATGACATTTGCAATATTTTAGCTCGCTGCCCAAGTCAGAAGTGTAGATATTAAAAAGTAGGGGTGCCAAGGTAGAGCCCTGAGGTACCCCGCTCACGACCACAGACCAATCTGACATTTCGCCTTTCCCATTTCTTACTTGTTGAAATCGATTAGATAGATACGATGTAAACCATAATATGGCCGATTTAGACAGTTTTAACGATTTCACTTTATATAAGAGAAGCTCGTGGTTGACCATATCGAACGCTTTAGAAAAGTCAAATAATACCACTATTGTGATCTTTTTTTCATCAATAGCAATTTTGAAGTCGGTTGTTGTTTTGATAATTGCTGTTTCCGTGCTGTGCCTAGCCCGGAATCCCGATTGCATTGGATCTATTAGTTTATTTGTATCGAGGTATGTGATAAATTTCTTGTGGACGATCCGTTCAAGAGGTTTAGAAATGGCACGAAGAATTGAGATCGGACAATAGTCTTTTGGAGAGGATGGGTTGCGTACTTTGGCGACAGGGTGAATTATTGCATTTTTCCAACAATCGGGAAATATACCCACCTGGAGCGATGTGTTGTATATATGAAGTAGGATAGGGAAAATTACTGGAAGTGCAAGTTGAATCATCTTAATTGATATTCCATCTGTTCCTACAGCATTAGACTTAATTGCTAAAACCGTTTCCAAGAGAGCTTCAGGAGTTATATCGGAAAAATAAAAATCAGTGTCGTTAAATGTTGAGCTCTGTAAGTTGAGAGCAGAGGGCCTTATAGGGGATGATGGGGGCAAAGTGAAAAATACATTTAAAAGTTCATTAGGAGGGAAATGATTAATAGTAGATTCATGTTTAGGAGGTATGAGATATAAACGCCTAAGTAGATGCCAGATGTTTTCATTCTTATTTCTGTTTTTGATGGAGTTATAATTGTATTTGTTTGATTCATCTCTAAGTTTGGTTTGTACTAAATTCCTTAGTTTGCGAAACTGAGTTTGGAATATGGGATTTTTAGTACGTTTAGCCAGTCTACGCATGTTATCACGTTCCTTCATGAGATTTTTAATTTCTTAAGTAATCCAGGGAGTCGGTTTTTTATATTTATGAGGAATGTGTAATGGCGCAAACTGGTCGAATGCTGATATTAAATAGTTATTTAAGTAATTAAGTTTATTATTAATATCAACCTCGAGTATCAGTTTCTCCCAGTCAAAGGTCATTAGGTGTTCCTGAAATTTAATTTCGTCAACATTTGATAAATTTCGCATCTGCTTTTTAACCTGACTAATTGGCTGAGAGTAAGAAATTTTATATTTGATATTTATGAGGTCATGGTTAGAAAGAAACGAAATAGGATGCTGGCCATATGAGTCTATTTTATCTAAGTCATCAGCTATCATTAAGTCTATACGTGTGCTAGATCGATCAGTGTGATGAGTAGAGTTATGGGGTACTATTGTTAGCCCGGATGAGTGCAACATAGAAGTTAGGTATTTTGTGTCATAGCTGGTCACATTTAAGTTGGTGTTGAAATCTCCGGTGAGAACAATATTATTAAAATCAGGAACATGCGCAAAGATTTCGGATTCCAGTTCCGTACCATAGGGAGCATTCGGAGGTTTATAAACTACACCAATAAACAAACTGTCGTTAGCTACGGAGATTTCCATAAGGACAAATTCAACGGTAGGGCAATAAGCAACCGAACTAACTCCCACCACTACTCCATTCAAACTATCGTGCACGTATAAGCAGACACCACCCCCTCTCCGTTCATCTCTGTCCCTCCAAAAGAGCACGTAATTATCAAGGGCAACAAGGCTAGAGGAATGATTAGGTGTAAGCCATGTTTCAGAAACTGCAATAATGTGATAAGAGGACGAACTAAAAAAGTGCTTAAATTCAAGAAAATGTGCCAAGAGAGATTGGGCATTTACATGGCAAATACTTCAAAAATCCATGAAGTGTTGTTGAACCAAGTTACGGTAAGCTTGTTCAAGCAATAATAGAAGTAAATATAGCCCATGTCGTTCCATAGTACGCTGAAATTTTTTTTAAGTAAATCACAAATAATGATAGTTATCCACCTCAGCCAAAACTTAGTGCTTACAATAGTCTTCGTCAGGTTCACATTTAAAGAGCTATAAGGTGATCCTAGAGAAGCATTTAACCTGGAGGTAAAAACGATGAAATCCTCATTATACGACGATATCTCAAACAAAAATACGAAAAGTTTTTTCTGTCCACTAATTATAGGCAGCATTGTTCTACACATTAAATGCATTCTTAGCGATAATGTTAGTAGAAACACTGAAAATGTTAACGTGACGAAGAACATACAAAATTTGTGATATCCGTAGAATACAATGCGTGAAGCAGGCATGTTAAGAAAAATAAAGACTTTAAAAATAGCTGTATATATAACATAAGTGTCTAGCTTAGAAATCAGCATAGAACAAATAATAGGTAGAGTAAAACATTTCCCAGCATTACACTTACTTCCTGAGTTGTCACAGTCGAAGGGCATCAAGATCTTTGAGTTGGCCAAGAAAAATTCTCGGCGCTCCATCCTCCTTCCTACAGATAATTTTGCCTCCAGCGATCCAAAGGTACTTAATTTTCTTGCTTCTTTTAATCTCAAGGGCAGCACTGTAGATTTTCCGCTTATATTTGGACAGTGATTCTCTGATATAAAGAGGTTGCTCATCACTCCAACCAATCGTTTTAGTTGAGAATCCACGCTTCTTTTTATACTGCTCAATTAACAATAAGCAGGTTGATCTTAGATTAATTTTTACCATTACTATAGGTGGCAGTGGGGAGGAGACAGCGTTTTTAATATTAGATCTGAGCCTATAAATCGATGATATACAATCTTTTCCGAGTGTCACATCCAGGGTTGTAGCTATTTGACACATAATAAGGGCCAAGTCTTCAGATGGTTTGACCGGTAGTCCATGTATCTCGATCGTAGTGCTAAGAGCATCTTGTTCAAGGAAGTTACATCTTTGCGTCAAGGTTTCAACCTGTGACACCAGAACGTGACTTTCGACCTCAATTGATTCTGTTGTCGTTTTGAGTTTAATAATATCAGTTACGTTACTAGAAGTAGTTTCCTCGATAGTGATGATACGCTTGGTATTTTTCATGATATCCTGCTGCATTTCTTTAATCGAGGCATTAAGGGTGTTATTAAAGGCAGTTTGCTTCGCCTCGAACGATTCAATCATGGCAGTGATCTTAGCAAGTCCAGTTTCCTGTCCCTTTACAATTGCATTGGAGATAGCTGTTTGTACCTCGGGCCCTAATGTAGCTGGGAAAGTCCCTGAGTTGTTTACTTCACTGTGAATTGATTCCAATGATACCGAATTAGTAGATTTAGAACGTTTGGAGTTGTTACCAATCAAATTGGCAGTGCACTTCTTGCAACACCAAGTCTTCAAATTCTTCTTAATCTTCTCCACGTCATTTGATGAGAGATTCAAGCAGCCAATATGAACAAGTACACCACACTTGCATGCAAATGAGTCAGCTGTTCCTCTTGCTATCAACTCACTACACATTGCGCAGGTAACCATCTTGAAAACGACCGAGAAGATTCACAAGCGAACCTAATTTAACAATTAAAGTACTTTTCTGACAGAAAATGTCAGAAAAACTACTAGGACAGGAAACACTGAATGAGTCACAAGACGTATGCAGATTATCCGGTCACTCACTCAACGAAAACTGTGGAAAATTATTAGAAAAGTACAGAGCGACACACAACACGTCACGTACAGACGACAGTACCGTACCGATTCCGATACGAAATAGTCGCTTCTCAATGGAGAAGTGATTAACAAAATAATAATTTGTTTATAATTAATAATGTTGCCGCTTCACAAACGTTTTGCAAATTTAATACAGGATAGAGACAGAGTTTATAATTACTCACTCAAGTTTGCAAAATGTTTTGAATTTTCGTGGAGCAATGGGGGGCCAATTTTTCAAATTAATTTTTTCAAACAAATTGCCGACCCGAACACTTTTTGCAAAATTTTATTTTATGTTCAACATATGTATTCACCTCACGCTCCCCGCTCGGGCGTATCTACATCGCGCTTTACGCTCGGTTGCTCTAGATTTTTCAACTTCGTGTTCGACTTCGATGAAAAGAAAAAGTTTGTTTGCAAATATTATAAAATTATCAAAACCTCTACATATTAAGTGATTGTTAAATTTGTTTTTATTTTAGACTGAAAAGGAACTTTATTTACTCAAGGTTCTATCGACCTTAAGGAACACATTCTCATCCAGACACTCGCGCTTCGCGCTCGATATTTGATTTGAAAATCATTTGAACCTTGCGTTCCACGCTCGGTTCTGTGCACCGTATGATAGAAACAAAAAAGTTTGAACGCACTTACCTCGTGCGATTTGGTAAATACACTGAGCGTGCACTTTGTGCTTCGTGTTATATGTTCTTCATATAAAAATTACTAAATTTGTATTTGATTTCAAATGAAAAATAATGATATAATTTAGGCGACAAATTTTATTCATTAAAATTTTATTTTAGCTTGTGCCGTTTTTCAAAAAAGTTAATTTTTTCATTTTGAATATATTCTTACAACAAAAATTGATTACAAGTTTGTAAAGCTTTTTTGAATGCACAATTTTTTTTCATTTATCTGTTTTCGTACCTTGCATTGTTTTTTCAAAAATTTGATTTTTTTTACTGTCAATGTTATTTTCACGAATAAAACAAAAACTACGCATCCTATCGAAACATGATTTACAACAAATTTGTACCTCTTCCTTGGATGAACAAATGTTATTCGTGTCATTTTTTTCGTAGCTCGTGTTATTCGTCTAAAAATTTGATTTTTCTATTTTCAATGCTGTTTTTTACGAATAAAACAAAAACTACGCGTCATATCAAAAAGTGAATAATAAGAAATTTGTAGATCTTTTTTGGGTGCATAATTTTTGTTGAATGATCTTTTCTCGTATTTTGCATAGTTTCGCAGCAAAATGGAATTTTTGATTTTTCATTATTTTTTTGTGCGATCAAAATTGGAATTTTTCATTTTTCGAAAAATTCAAAAAGTTGTTATGAAAATATTATAGGGTGTTCAAAAAGCAACGTTTTTCTCCTCTCTACCTTTTTCATATCGTGCGTTTTTCGGTCTAAAATGTACATTTTCGTTTGTTTTTTTGAATTTTGAAAATGCTATAACTCCAGTAATTTTTTTTTTATCATGAAAAGTCATTAGAATATTTTGTTCGCATTTTGCGTACTACTAATAACCATACATAGAATTTTTAAATCTTCAAAAAAAGTGGTCTCAAAAATTTTCAAAATGTGCTCACTTTTTGAATTTTCATCCAAAATAGCTGGTTAAGGAACTCGTTCTTTCTTTTTAGGCCATAAAAAAGTGTGCCAAAGCTCAATCAAATCTGATCATTTTTTCGAAAGTTATCGTGGCTACAGACAGACTACAGACAGACAGACACCTTGGTAAAAACCGTTTTTTCTGGCTCAGGGGGTCTCAAAACGTGGAGATTTGATGAAAACCGACTATGTCAAATTTTACATAAAACCAATACCTTCTCATTAGAATGAGAATGTAACAACTATACAATTTGTTTGAATATGAAGAATTTAGTATTTATTTGAAGAATTTTTCCTAAACAGGATCCAAAATATGCATTAGGGAATTTCTTAAGTATTATATGGGTGAACAGAAATTGGAGAACACTATATTACTTTACTGCGGTGTTACTGGGAGTACAAGTGTAAATCGTGGATATTATTGGATTATATAATATAATATATAATTATATAATTATATAATTATATAATTATAATATAATATAATATAATATAATATAATATAATATAATATAATA
>CAKNYM010045384.1:44817-69795 GCA_932195095.1 Andricus curvator
TATAATATAATATAATATAATATAATATAATATAATATAATATAATATATAATATAATATATTATAATTATTAATTATATATTATATTATTATTATACTATTCTTTTCACTCTTTCCATTGCAATTTAAAGTATATTTATTCGTTTAAATCAGGGGTCTCCACAATCCACAGGTGCAGCGTGACCCAGGATCGCACGACCTTTTTCAAGATCTACCATTTTTTTTCGAAGGGAAACTGAGAGAAAATTTATGACCTTTCGGAAAAAATCCCTGTTGGAAGGGCTCAGTTCTGAAATTTGAACATGGAGGACCCTTTTTTTTAAAGGGTTCCAAGTGGCTCGAATCAGGTAAAGGATTTTGACAGTTCTGGGTCAGAGCGGAGTAGATCCGACCTACTGGCCTGGGATCCCAAGCAGATACAGGATCTACGTTTGGAGACCCCTGGTTTAAATAATATTATCTTTTTGGGGCGCTTACACATGGATTAGAGGCGCCAACCTAAAAAAAAGCGATTTTGAAAAAAAAAACCTTTTGAAACAATGCATATATTATTTATTTTTTAGAATTTTCCATAAAATAAAGCCATTTTCGGAACTTTTGATCCCTCTCGTTAAACTAGAAATCAAAACTACCAATGGCCATATAAAATTAGTTTAGTCTGGAATAATAGAAGAGAATGACAAATAACTATCATTCTTAATAATAATATTACAACAAAACTGAAATAACAACAGAAGCGAGATATATGATGCTCGTAAGTACTAGGCCATGAAATTGTTGAGAAATGCAATTTTCCATTTCTCGCTTCGAATAAGTTGATTGGATCGGTAAGTCCGGGTTCGCGAGATTCGTATTTCCTTTCACTTCATAAACGGGGTTTTTTAAGTACATCAGAATAAGTATAGGTTTTGTCTAATAAAAATTGCTGTTGGCACAATGAGAAATGTGATGGTTCTTTTTTTATAAATTTAACATAATTTTGCAATTAAATACGCAGTAAGTAATCTTCTCAACTCTTTTTTGTGTTTTATAATAACCAATTTACAATTTTTCAGATATTATTATGACCTCATAGTACCGCATGTTCCCCGCTACGAAGGCTTGCATTAAAAATATTGGAAAATGTCCTACATCCAATAAATAGTAACGTGACAGATATTGAATTCTTTTGGATTCCATTTTTCTCCTCGCGTTTTGAATCTCAATAGCAGTAGAAGTTAGCTCTTAACTTAAATCCCTTTTAGTCCGGAGAAATTAGCTCGAAAAAGGTCGATTTACAGAAAAAAAGAAAGTTTTTTTTTCTTCTTCATAATCATATTCATGAAGGCATTAGAAATGAATATCAAAAAATTTCCCCATCGGCTCGCTTACGCATACACCCCTAGCATCGAAAAACATGCCACAGACGGTTAGTAGCGCTGGTTTTTGGCTATTATTTATGAAAGGGTGCATCGGAGAACGAAAATAAATAGGGGTCAAGTTACTTAAAATAAAATGCGCAACTAAAAAAGTTCTATATACTTTTGCTAAACAGGCCATAGGTCATGCCTAATTAGCTCCAGGAATGGAGTCGATGTTCGTATTTTCTGGAATTAATAATAAACTTAATAAATTTTAGGAGTAATATTTTTGGTTGCAGACGTTTTGCAATTATTTAAACAGTTTCCTTTTTTTTTAATTTTTCCCACCAAATCATGAAAATTTAGTATTTTCTTAATCCAATTAAACGCTTAATGAAAGATAGCAGTAATATTTTTTGTTTAAGACATTATTAAATTTTTAAACAATTAATAATCATTCACTCCTGACTTTTTATTGGAAAGGTAGAGAAAATGCTAGTTTTTTAAATCTCTTTACACCATCACGCTTATTATAAAGTAGTTATACCTAATATGTTCAAACAATTATTATTTGCTTAATAAATTTTGTTCATTATATTATGAATACACAAATTAACTGCCTCATTAACACCACAGGAAAGAAACTATTCATAATATATTGAAATGGTTTCATACAAAATTTAATAATGCCTTAAACACACAAAAAATTATTCCTAACATCCATTAAGTATGAGATTAGTTCAAGAAAGTAAACTTTTCGTGATTTGGCATGGGAAAAAATTTAAACAAATAGAAATTGTTTAAGTAAGTATAAAATGTCTTCAACAACAAATATGTCTCATAAAATTAATTGTGTCATTAAATCCAGAAAATACGAACTTTTTATGATTTGGAAGGAAAACAAAAATCCAAGCAAATATAAATTGTTTAAACAATTGAAAAATAACTTAATGTACAGCAAGTCTTATTCTCAAAATTCACACTGTAATCTTAGGGAATTAAATTTTGTAATATTTTATAATACAAGGCTTCTTACCGGGTATTCCTTAATGAAAAAAGTTTTAGTGTAAAAAACAGATTTCTCAAATATTATGAAAGACCACAACTTCCTTACACTTCAATAAAATGTATTAATATTATAAATGCTGTATAAACAAGGAACGCAGTATCTGCATTGTTGTCGTATCTGCATAGCAAGTGCTAAAACGTTCCTCATGCTATTAATTTCCATAATAGTTCCTTATATGGGCGTTTCCACGGAAGTGTAATTTTTCTTCAGATATAACACATAATAGATGGACAAAATTCAAAAAAAAACCCTGTTTGATATTAGTCACAGCTACAAATTGAATGCTTTGCATGTGTTACGTCCCGAGCTAAAGGCGAGGGTAGGTTGGAAAGTGGTTAGAATGAGGGAGGTTAGTGAGCTGATTATGTCAGGCTGGTAAGACCTGACCAATTATTTATTTGCGGGTACGTTTGTCACTTGTCAGCTCTATGCGAACTGCGTTAAACCGGTGATCAAATCAACGAAAAGATAGTTAAGATAGTAGTTGATTTATTCCCAGATAACAATCGTGCGACGCACAGTACTCGCATGCGTGCGAGGCACGCTGTGCGAGTCATAACGCACGCATGCCGCCATCACCTGTCACAATGCTGTGATGGGTAGGTAGAGTGCGTGCGTAATGCGTCTCATATCGCCATCACGACGTACTTCACGTATGACTGCGTATGTCAGCCTGTCTGCGACACATGCGTGCGCTCATCCTGTAGATAATAAATAATTCCATAATAATGATCTAATTAGATCCTACATATTTTTTATTTATCAAAATTGGAATATTACAAATTGTATCATATAAAGAAAATAATAAAAATTATTAGTCCGCCTTTTCATGGAACAAAATGTGAAAAATTTCAAAATAATTTTTCTAACTTTTTCTAATATATATATATATATATATATATATATATATATATATATATATATATTTATATTTATATTTATAATATTTTGCCAAATTAAAAAGGAAATGTCTTTCTTACTTTTGTTTAGCTGGAAAATTAACTTCGACAAAAAACAAAATTTCGAGGCAAGAAAACGACGAAGTCAATCGGAGTTATGTGGTAAGAAAAAATATTTTGAACTCTGAAAGTTTGCTCCATGAAAATAGGCTGCCTAAAACGCATGACTGTACTATTTTAATATCTTCGACGTATTTTATTCATTTAAAAACTTAATTATAAACTTAATTGGGCTTTCTAAACAGTTCCAATTAATCAAAAATGTATATTTTGTATTTAAATAATATTTTGAAAGTTCCTAATTTGAATTTTAAATGAGTTTTTTGTTAATGACATTGTTGGTAAAATTATAATTTTGAATTTTAATTTCAGCGCATGAAATACTCTTTATTTTTTATAACTGCAATTTGTAATTTTAATTGCATAAAATTTAGAATTACTGTCTAGAAATTTGTTGAAGTATTTGCAGAAACCCAACTTTAATGTTTAATCGAATTTTCCTAATATTGAGTACTTGTTTTTTGAATACTTTAATACATCTTTAATTTTCTAATGAATTTTAATCAATTTTATAATGATGGTAATACTTTCAAGTTGAGATAAGAATTTTAAAAAGGTCGCTCAGTTTTTGAAAACGATATCTTTTGAAATGATGATGGCTGTCGCGCGCCCTCGTAGTTTCCCCGCTCTGTCTTCCGCAGTCTCCCGCCATCAGCCCGCGTTTACCGCTTTGTTTATAGTTTTCCGCGTTTTACTCGTTATTGTTTTCGGAAATAATTTTAAAGTGAAGTGTTTTTAGGTGTTTACGCTTATTGGATACGATCGAGTGTAGCATACAGCAGCGTTGATTATTTATATATTTAAATATATACTGTCCGAGTTATTCTAAGTTATTTAAAATGTTATATTTCTATAACATTGATAGTGAGCACGATATATTATAATGACACGATAATATAAGAAAAAATAAGGTTATGTTTGTATACTGATACCTACTCTGCAATTGGTATCAACGTTGCTGTATGCTACACACGATCGCATCCAATAAGCATAAACACCTACAAACAATTCACTTTAAAATTATATCCGAAAACAATAACGAGTAAAACGCGGAAAATCACGCGGAAAACTATAAACAAAGCGGTAAACGCGGGCTGATGGCGGGAGACTGCGGAAGCCAGAGCGGGGAGACTACGTGGGCGAGCGACGGCCATCATTATTTCAAAGATATCGTTTTCAAAAACTGAGCGCGCTTTTTAAACTTCTTATCTCAACTTGAGAGTATTAACATCATTATAAAATTGATTAAAATTCATTAGAAAATTAAAGATGTATTAAAGTATTCAAAAAATAAGTACTCAAAATTAGGAAAATTCGATTAAACATTAAAGTTGGGTTTCTCCAAATACTTCAACAAATTTCGAAACAGTAATTCTAAATTTTATGCATTTAAAATTCAAATTAGGAATATTCAAAATATTAGTTGAATACACAATAAACCTTTTTTTGATTAATTGGAACTGTTTAGATAGCCCAATAAAGTTTAAAATGAAGTTTTTAAATAAATAAAATACGTCGAAGATATTAAAATAGTACAGTCATGCGTTTTAAGCAGCCTATTTTCATGGAGCAAACTTTCAGAGTTCAAAATATTTTTTCTAACCACATAACTCCGATTGACTTCGTCGTTTTCTTGCCTCAAAATTTTGTTTTTTTGTTGAAGTTAATTTTCCAGCTAAACAAAAGTAAGAAAGAAATTTTCTTTTTAATTTGGAAAAATATTATATATATATATATATATATATATATATATATATATTCCCCGAAGATCCTGAGCTCGTTGACAGAAGCGCTATACAACACCTTTGCGCTGGAGAGACCTATACATAGCTGGGCGTGCCACAGAGCCGCATTCAGGACGTGACATCTATAAAGGATACTCTCCGATGCAGATACAAACGTCTCATCCGACGGATATGGTCTTCCGAAATGTCGGCGACGAACAAAGTATCTGCAACGAACATGCTTGACGTCCCCGTAGTACTCTATTCATTTGGATTAGTTCAATGGACGAAGCACGAGCTCAGATCCCTCGATATCGGGTCCCGAAAGGTTATGCACATGAACAAAAGCATGCACCTTAAGCCTTCTGTTCCACGACTTTACATCTCACGCCGTCAAGGTGGTCGCGGAATACTGAATCTAGAATGTCTTCACAACAGGATTATTCTGAGTACAGCACATATGGTCGCAAATGGACAAGGCCCTCTTCTTAAAATGGTCTGGAAACACGAAGAAGTGGGCAAAGGGGCGTTTCTATACAAAGCAGCGGAGGAGGCTGCTGAAACACTCGGCCTCGACTTCAATATTAGGGGTAAGCAAAATTCATCAAATCTTATCCATCTTGAATACTCACTCCTGAAGGCCCGGATTAAGAAAGCACAGGAGAAAAGCTTCCACGAACAGCTGCTCGACAAGAGGATGCACGGCATCTTCCACAGAAATGTGGAAGATCAGTCGATGTCGTATGAGCTAACATTTGCTTTCCTTAGATCACCCGGATTGAAGTCGGGCACGGAGGGCTTCATTTTGGCATGTCAAGGCGGTGCCATTTCCACTCTAGCATACCGTCGCCACATTTTGAGCCAAGACTTTCCCGATGATAGCTGCAGAGCGTGTCATGCACACCCCGAGCATCTAGGGCACATACTATCTTGTTGTCCCACTCATGCAACAACGACCTACATCCAAAGGCACAATGCGGCATTGAGAGTGCTTTATTACCATCTCTGTCACTCTTACGGCATTAGCCCAAATACCTCTCCGCTAAACGCTCCTAGAGAAATAGAGTCAATTGTCGAAAATGAGACGTGCCGCATATACTGGAACTTCATATTCTCGACAATTGTTTCTGTTGCGCACTCGAGGCCTGACATAGTTCTCCTTGACTTCGAGAAACGAATCATGTTCGTTATCGAATTTTCGGCACCAGCGGCCAAAAACGTCACATCCAAGGAGAAAGAAAAGAAAGAGAGGTATAAAGACCTTATAAGGGAGTTGCGACGGTTATACTCGGAATATTCTGTTAAGCTAATCGTCTTGATCATCGGTGCTCTTGAAGGTGCCGAGGTTTCACTGGTTAATAGCCTGAAAAGCATCCCTGCGTGTCAACAAAATGCTGAGACACTTGCGGGGAAAATGCAGAAGGCGGTTGTCCTTGGGTCGCTCCCTGTCCTCAGGGTGCACGAGACTTTTGCCGGATCATCGTATTGAGTTCGTCGCAGACTGTTACCACCTATCTCACGGTCGTGAGACGTGGTTACAGCTGAAATTTTACCGCGATTTCGCTGGGAGCGGGTGCAATTTTTCAGACTAGCACCCGCTCCCGGCGAAATCCTGCGGTTGTCCCTATGACAAACTTTTAACTATATTAGAAAAAGTTAGAAAAAGTATTTGGAAAATTTTCACATTTTGTTCCATAAAAAGGCGGATTAATAATTTTAATTATTTTCTTCATATGATACAGTTTGTAATATTCCAATTTTGATAAATAAAAAATATCTAGGATCTAATTAGATCATTATTATGGAATTATTTATTATCTACAGGATTAACGCACGCATGCGTCGCAGACAGGCTGTCATACGCAGTCATGCGTGAAGTACGTCGTGATGGCGATATGTGACGCATTACGCACACACTCTACCTACCCATCACAGCATTGCGACAGGTGATGGCGGCATGCGTTCTTTATGACTCGCACAGCGTTCCTCGCACGCATGCGAGTACTGTGCGTCGCACCATTGTTATCTGGGAATCGGAGGACAACGGCAAGATCCTCTCGCAGAGTTAGTTTGTCGCTTGCGTCTCTATAATCGGAGGACAACGGCAAGATCCTCTCGCAGAGTTGGTTTGTCGCTTGAGTCTCTATAATCAGAGGACAACGGCAAGACCCTCTCGCAGAGTTGGTTTGTCGCTTGCGTCTCTATAATCGGAGGACAACGGCAAGATCCTCTCGCAGAGTTGGTTCGGGTAATAGCGAAGGAATTCACAACCACAATTAACCCGTACAGCGATACACGGTCCTATATCAGCTACCGCATCCACTCTTGAGTTCTGTTTTCACGGATGCATAACACTGCGGACTTTACTCGGAAATAGACTCATACGACGACTGAAACCGAAGGGACTTAGTTCACAACGTGATAATTCCTTGGTTCACGAAGATTTAAAATACGCGATTCGTACAGAGCGACTTGTAGATCGAAGTTGTCAGTATGACTGCTGGGAACCTAAGACCAAAAGTACGCGACTTTAAGATCGAAGTTGTCAGTATGACTGCCAGGAACGTAAGACGATTGACAAGGGTGGCTCTGGGATTTATAGACGCTGGGTACAAGCACCCAGATAGCAAAATGCGCGCACGATGCGCGCACAGTGGGGGCACGCGTGCGGATTATCCGCACGTCGTGTCGTCACCTGAGCAGACATATGTGTCCTCATATGCGACGCATATCGCTCGCACGTCGTGAAGGTCGCACGCGTGACGGTAACATGCGGGCCTCACTCGCATTCTCGCAGGGTTGTAAAATATATTGTTATAAATGTCATTGATGAATAAAACACGTAACTGCTCACAAAAAAATTTTATTTAAATATTTCAAGTTGAAATATATTTATAATATTTTGTAACATTGAACACATCAATATTTGGTTTCAAGTAGCGTATTTTAGGTACTTCACAAGAAATATAATGAAGACCCTGGCGAATGTTTCGAATACGAATTCCTTCCGGGGATATCCGAACTATTCCGAATCATTCCAGAATCTGTATCCAAGCCAATGCGAATCTTTCCAAGCCAATCCAACAAACATTTTCAATCTCATTTGCTGAAAATCGTTCAAAAATCAATCCGAATGAGTCTGATTCAATCCGAGACTTTAATCCGAATGAACCCAAACGAATCCGAATCAAAGTTTGAATCCGAACGAATCAGAATGAATCCGGGCTCGGATTAATATCTGAACTAAATATTCAATCCGAATCAATCCGAATGAATCTGTGTTCAGATTCGTTCGGGTTGACTCGGTTTGAATACTCGGTTTAAATTATTAATCCGATTCCGGATTCATTCTGATTCGTTCGGGTTCATTCGGAATGAATCGGATTCATTCGGATTTATTTTTGAACGATTTTCAACAAATGAGATTGAATGCGTTTTTTGGATTGGTTCGGAAAGATTCGCATTGGGTCGGATACAGATAGCGGAATAATTCGGAATAGTTCGGATTACCTCGGAATGAATTCCTATCCGAAACTTTCGCCTGGGGAGTATTATAAAACATATTGAAACATATTCTCGAGAACTCTCGAGAATATGGGAAGGTGTTGAAGAAGTTAATTAATTACCAATTTTTAGACAATGTTGTTATTGTTGGTTAATCAATATTTTGAACGTCAAATGTATACATCAAAATTCGACCATTTTCAGAGACGAAAATGATATATAATAAGAAACTGTTGAAAATTTCAACCTACAGTACATTGTTGATGAAAATAATATTTTGTATGATTTAAAATGTTTCCTGTTAAAGTATAGAAGGACATGTGCTCTATTAAACTCAAAATTTTATGTTCTATCATACTATTTATTCGCTATGTTCATACGTTCCTTAGAAATAAGATATCAAGGTTACATTCTGGGAAATTAAATAAACGGTACTAAGCAACGTCCGTAAACATGTAAATGTTTATAATTACAAAAAGAAATGCCGAACAAATGTTGGAAACATTTTTGTTTGTAATTATAAAAATTTATATATTAACACACATTCTTTAGTGCCTTTTGTTTACGCTGCCATACTTTCAATTTGATATCTTATAACGTGTAGACGTGTAATGGCGAAAAAGAAAAAAAAATTTCAGGTTTATACAGCATGCCCTCAGTAGACGAACTTGTCTACGATGCAAATTATTTAAATTCTCCAACACTTTCCCAACTCTGAAAATTGAAATGTTTCTTTTGGTGACAACAATATTTTTGTAAAATACATGAATTGAATAATCATGAAGTTTCTATGATAGTTCCTTAAAATATACATTCATTTGATTTTTTAAAACAATTTTCCTACATATCAGTTGTTTTGGAACTTCACGGATTTTTCTGTTTAATCTTTAACTTTTTGTAAACTTTAGAGAAGAATTTTCACAATTTATGCTGAAAAGTTGCTGTGATTCTACATAAATTTACCTCTACAATGAGCCCAAGAACACTGAGAAATATTTATTGTTTCAGATGTTATTTGAAACTTAAAGAAATAATCAAATTTACACTACTTTTGAAATAATTTCTTTTAAAATTAACAAAGTAACTTTGAGTTGATTTTACGCAAACTTTAGACAGTTTTGAATTGATTAAAGGTCGAAAATTTTAGCTCTATATACTTCAAATTAAGAGAACTTTCGCAATGATTGAAAAAGAGGTGTATGCATACTTTTGATCGGTACTGTATTTGCCTCTTAAAATACGGACAAATTCAATTGTAATGTCACAATTTTCATTTACCGTTTTGCGCTAAAATTCCAAAAAAATATGAAACTCTGTAACATTTCATGAATAATAATATGAAGATTAAATTTCGAGGTTATAGAGATTTTATCTTTTCGCTTTTCTGAATTATTGACAACAATATAAATATAATAATACGTATATATAGTGAGTTACATTTTATTTATATTACAATATATATTATATTTGTTATATTTTTATTTTCATTCAAGACCGAAAATGCATATTGCAAAATGTATGTACTCAAATATAAATGCACCGGAGAAAAAAAAGATCAATTTTGTAGGAATATTACACAGACATTCCAAAAAGAAAATAAATCATCGCAATAAAATAAAAGAATAATTTAAAACAGTGTGACTTCACTACGTGTATACACGCGTGAGGTTAGGTTTACATTATACATTAAATGTATCGTACTTACCAAAGAGACTACGTTGCTACGGCTTTGAAAATAATTGCCGGCAATGAAATGAATTAAAAATTATATATTTTTCCCATATACATATGAAACTAATGCAAGAATAACTATCACAAACAGTGGAACTATAAAATGCTATAAACGCCAAACTGCACACCGAAAAGTGGTATAACTAACAACATCCGATCATCGTCGGCATAGATCGGAGCGCGTCGGAGGTTATCGTTCTATAACTCTGCTATAAGCTATAACTGAGTAGAGTATAAATACGCGCGTTTTTTAAACTTCAATGTAGAAGAAGAATTATTTATAATGATAAAAACTTGTAATATAAAAGTATATAACATATACAAAAGTGTATAATATACTTTACATTAAAGTAAAAAATTGTTGTTTGAAACATTCCCCTTCTTTCATTTCATAAACTTCAGAAAAATTATATTGTTTAAGGTTTAAATAAAATTTTTTTACAGTGTGATTTTAAAAAAATCGTCTTTTTCCTAACAAATAGCCTAGCACCATGTGCAATCTAACCTTTACAAAAAATATATTGAATTCCAATGTTAGAATTTATTTATTACATTTAAACATTGGAATTAAATTTTTCTTCATTATTTATTATTATATTTTATTTTTAAACACATTACAATTTCAACGAAAGGAGAAATTTCAAAAGTTACACGGCAATCCGCAGTCTA
Source organism: Andricus curvator (assembly GCA_932195095.1). Taxonomy (NCBI): domain Eukaryota; kingdom Metazoa; phylum Arthropoda; class Insecta; order Hymenoptera; family Cynipidae; genus Andricus; species Andricus curvator. Next base: position 55,874 of record CAKNYM010045384.1, read on the forward strand.
CCCTGGCGAAAGTATCGGATAGGAATTCCTTCCGAACCAATCCGAAATCATCCGAATCATTCCGGAATCTGTATCCGAACCAATCCGAGTTAATTCGAACTAATCCGAAATTTTTTTTACATTTCGTTCGATCCAAATTGGTCAAAAATTAATCCGACTCAATCCGAATGAATCCGAAACAAATTTTCAATAAGAATGAATCCGAACTCGAATTGACCAAAGACGATTTTCAAGCCGAATGAATCCGATTCAATCCGAACTAGGATTCATTCAGATTGAAAATCGTTTTTGGTCAATCTGAGTTCGGATTCATTTGGATTGAAAATTTGGTTAGGATTCATCTGGATTGGAAGTTCGGATTGAACCGGATTGAGTCGGATTGATTTTTGACCGATTTGGATGGAACGAAATGTAAAAAAAATTCGGATTGGTTCGAATTAACTCGGATTGGTTTGGATACAGATTCCGGAATGATTCGGATGATTTCGGATTGCTTCGGAAGGAATTCCTATCCGATACTTTCGCCAGGGTATCGATCAGTAAAGTGAAAATATATTTTTGAAATGTAATTTAGGTTTTACAAGTTTTTCAATATTTTTCTTGCATAGGAAGTTATTAAATGTCACTATTTTTATAGAATTAATAATATTCACTTATTATTACTGTATAAAATGCAACTATTATATGTACGTGCGACGCATATTTCCCGCACCATGTAAGCCCGCGTGCCTCTCACAATGTGAGACGCATATGCCTCGCACGTATGTGCCCTCACACAAAATGCAACGCATAAGCCTCGCACCATGCACGCACTGCGTGCCTCGCACGCCGTGCGGGTAATGTGCCTCGCACGATTGTTATCTGGGCAAGAAGTCACGTACCGTGGTAAAAACGTGGTTTTGGCACGCGCGGTAACAAAAATGTGGTATGACACGTTCGGTAACAAAAATGTGGTATGGCACGTTCGGTGACAAGAATGGTGTATGGCACGCTCGATGATAAAAACGTGGTATAGCACGTTCCTCTATAAATCAGCGAGATATCATTTTAATATGCGCGACTCTCGATATGGAGTTTCGTATGGCTCATGCGAGTGACTAATAGTTCCGTCCTCCGCGCCGGTCAGTTATCGCGCATCTCTACTCTTGACCTTTCATGAATAAAGATTCTAAATGCTACTTATCTGTATTTCCATATATCTAGTCAGATACTGTGGATTACTGCATTATCTGACTATATACATGTTCTTTCACTTACTATTTAGGTTTTACATGAATGTTGTAAAATATATCATTAAATTTATTGTTTTAGTTTTTAGTCACATGTATGCACTTATATTCCCTATATTTGGATTTAACTTTGAACCTGTTACTTTTTAAATTCCTAATATTATAAGTACATTCGCATGATAATGGATATAATAATAATTATCTCATAGCGGCAGTCTGCAATTACAGTCTCTCAATGATCGAGCATCCCTGCTTAAAATGACAGATAGGATCCGATAGAGGCGGATAGGATTCGGAATTTCTTCGCATCCATCCGGATTTTTATACGGTATTTGTGTCTGGCTATAAATCTGGTTCTATGCGGAACTTGGTCGGTGTATACAACTTTTTCTACCTGGTTTTTTATCCGGTTGTATACGGAATATTTTCGGTGTCCATCCCTATTTTATTTGGTCCATCTGGTTCTTTATTCGGCTCTATGCGGAATATTTCCACGGCCCATATTGCCTTTCCGTTACAGCAGCTCGAAACAAATAAATAAATTTGCAAAAAAAAATGTTTTATATATAATAACTGCACTTCATTTATTTTTGAAATTACGTAATTGCACGCACGGTCACTTACAAACATAAACGCACGCACAACGCTATGAAAAATCGCACCCGCTGGGGATTCGAACCCTACCTCAACAACCTAAATCTAAACCGCATGCTCTAGCTAATCACGCTAATGAATCGCTTGGATTATGCGGAAAAAATCTCAGCCAAGCTTTTCCGCTGAAAAGCCAGGGCTAACGGAGGAATATTTTTTCGTTTTACACAATATATATGAATAGGTGGATTTAAAAATGCGTAATAATAATATTTAAATTTAATTAATTTAAATTTTAATAGCCCAGGAAAAAAGAAACGATTGAATTCGAGCGCCTTGAAATGTGTATCTTAAAATTCCAGATTAAGAAAGTTGCATTTTAATTGTTTTTTTTACTCTTTGAATTGGTCAGCTATTAAATTTGCAAAGCCACATTCGGAGATGTACTCGTTCTATCTTTTTAAGACATTCTGAATAGGAGAACATAGCCTCAAAAAACTAAATTAAGTTCAATTGGTGATTTACGATTCACAGAAGAAACGCATGAATCGTTTCAAGTTCTCAATGAAATGGAGTTTGAAGGATGTCAAACTGAATGGTAAAGTGTAGATTCACGATAACAGAAACGAATCTGCATCATATAATTGATGATTGATGAAGTCCGATGAATTGTAAAATGCAGATTGCGCTCTTCATTATTGAATTATAGTGAATCGGAATTGGGTGCGAGTAAATTTGAATAATAAAGTGCAGATTGGTTAGGAACTTAAATGAATTTAATTTTAAGGATTCAACAATGTCCATCATAAGAAACCTATTTTATAAATATTTAAATAAATTAGTATAAATATTTAAATTTAAATATTTAAATTGTAATCAAATTTACATACATTTGTTAGTGAAATGCAAGTTTGTGTAAATAGTAAATTTTTCAATAAATTATAATAAATTAAATAAATCTCTGAGAATGAAATATTTGTGATTATAACAAAGTATAAATATATGTATACTGTAGCTTACATCTATGCAAATTTTTCAATTAAAAAATTAATAAACCACTTTAATTATATAAAAGGCAGAAATTGTCTTTAAAAAAGTTAAATTTGTGAATGGGTATTTTTTTAAACATAGGTAAATAAACGTAATACAGTTGTAAGATCAAAAATACTTAATTTTTTATTTTCAATAAGTCACAAAGAGTCATGCACCATTAACCAAATTCTATGACATTCGGAGGTTTACAAACGAACGTTTTGTCTTCAAATTCTAATAAAATAATTTTATAAGAGACATTTTCAAAAGGTACAATCATTTTTTTATTCAATCCCGTTACTTTCGAAATGTGCGGCATTTCTATACGCTTCCCACAATCATTTTTTCAACTTCAAGGATCCACACTTGCAAATAGCAATCTCCTTCGTTTGGAATATCTAAAATTACCAAAATTAACCGTCGTTTTTCAATCGGTAACGAAATATTTTTGGTGAATCGTAAAATAACCACTTCTCTTATTCATTGGCACTTCTAACCTATCGTCAGCAATCTGCCATTCCAGTTTAAGATACACATTTCATACGACCTGAAATACGATTGAAACGTGGTCAGTCATTTCTTGTTTCCTGGGAGTGTAATGTTTAATTTAAATATTCATTTAATTTGTGATTTCTGTTCAAATTGTAAAGCTTCAAAATTTGAAGGATTTATTACTTTCAGATGTATTATAAGTAAAAATTTTTTAAATTTTAGTACAATTTTCCAGCATAAAAAAATAATGTAATGATTATAGTTATACTAATCTCATTTAAGGAACATTTGGAAGTAAAAACAAAAGCAGCTACTACAAATATTTTATTGGAACATTTCAGTTAAAAAAATTGTTCTAGATAAAAAATACTTGAACCTGAAATTATTATTCTAACTTTAAAGTTGAACTTGAACATCAAATCGAAGGCTAGCTGAAATTAGAAGTCTTAAAAATGACAAATTTTAAATAATAGAGATTTTATAAAATTTTGCTAAAAGCTAGTGATTATTTATACATTTTTATCAAATATAAGAATGCACATTATATAATATAATGAATAGTATAATAGTATAATAAATTACAAACATAGGTAAGTGAAGTAAACGGTGTATGTATGTATGTATGTATGTATGTATGTATGTATGTATATTTAATCTCTCCCTTTTACGGGTTTGAGGGCCTCCGCTCCCTGTACATATATTTGCATTCCATCCTTAATCTAACTTAACTGCTGCTTATATTCTAATGCTTCGCCTTACTAATTATACTAATTACTATTCTATATATATGGTATGGCCAACAGCCATACCACGCTGAAAAAACCAGTTCTCGTCAGATCACTGAAGTTAATCAGCGTTGCGCGCGTTTAATACTTGGATGGGTGACCATTCGAGAAAACTGAGTGCTGTTGGCACATCGTGGGTGTGGTGAGCCCACACTTGTAGTCATTTACTACAAGAAACTATCCACCTAGAAACACTACCCGAATCGGGTAGTGTCACGCCTACCCTGAAAGGGAAATGGCTTAATGGTATACATACTAATAACTACTAATTACTAATAATTCTTAAAATTCTAAAAAAAGAGCGACCTTCCAGGGATTCCGTTTCCTGTTACCATAAAGTACATTTTCAACGATTTTAAAATTTTACTTTTTGCTAGTTATTTTCCTTTTTAGGATTAACCGTTTGCCTCTACCCTGTTCCCTTGCTTTCTCTTATTTATTCCAATTTCTTCATCCACGTCACTCCCTGTCCATTACCATCCAAAATCCATCTCACACACTCATCCACACTCAACTGTCCATCTTCCTCTCCTGTACACCTCCCTAACACATGTGCCCATGACTCCATTTCGTATCCACATACTCTGCACAGATTGTCCTCTTCCTCCATCCAATATCTACAAGCTCTCACTCCTTCTCCCATTCTAAACCGTACCACCCTGTTCCATTTGTCTTCCTTTTTTATTTTTTGCAAATATTCTGGTTCTGTTAACCCTTTGACCATCATATACCATCTATTGTACCTCGAATCCATAATCTTTCTCCATCTCTCTTCTCCTTGTCTTACTAACAGCTCTATTTCTATGATCTGCCAATCCAGGACCCCTTCTTTTATTTCACAAGCCTTCCTCATTTTTTTCCTTTCTTCCTCCCATTTCGAATTTCCCAAATTGCCTCTCTTCTCCTTGTTCCGAACTTCTCCCAAGCATACTTGTGCTATTTTGCTCCCCTCTCCCCTCTCCCCTTTTCAACTTCTCTTCAAACCTCCAGGCTCTTTTAATTTGTCTAGTTACCATTTTTTCCCTTCCTACTTCTTCCCTTAACATATATCCTGGGCAACTCCAGCTAACCCCCATTACCCATCTCAGAAATCTCTCATGCATGCTTTCCACTTTCCTATGTTCTTTCCATTCCCAGACCTCCACTCCATAACACAATACCGCCCAGACCAACGCATCAAACAACCAAACCCTCATTCTCCAATCGTCATTGAACCTTCTCTTTCCTATATCCCATACTTGGCCCATTACTTTACTCGCACATTCGATTCTTTTCCTCACCTGCACCTCGTTTCCCCCTCCTGCCTCAAACCAAAAACCTAAATAACAGAATTCCTCCACACTTTCCACTGTTTGTCCGTTCATCTTCCAAACGTAACCTATTTTGGTCTTTCTAGTTCTGAAGCACATAACCTTGGTCTTCCCTACGTTCACCGTCAGTTATTTTGTTCCCACATACTCTTCGAAAATTCTTATCATTGGGTTCAACCCCTTCTCATCGTCTGCTAATAGAACTACGTCGTCCGCGTATGCTAGAGAGTATAGTTTGGTATTACCCAAAATCGTTGCCCCTTTCCCTTTCTCCTTTAGCTTCTCCTCTAAGTCTGCCAGCAGCATATTCAAGAGTAGCGGACTCAACGGGCACCCTTGCCTTAGACCTCTTCCTGTCCAGAAAACCTCCCCTTCCCCCCCCCCCATCTTCACCCTAATCCTGGTTGCGGTAAAAATTTGCTTTATCCTCTCCACCAACCCTTCCTCTATTCCCCTCTCTTTCATTGCCTGCCATAGCACTTTTCTGTTCACTGAGTCCAAAGCTGCTTTAAAATCTACGAACAAGGCGACTAATTTCCCTCTTTTTCTCCCTAAATTTCTATTAACCACGTAGTTGAGTAGGTAAATTTTATCTATAGTCCCCATCCCTTTTCTAAATCCCGTCTGATTGTGTGGAATACTTTCTTTTTCTTCTATCTGACTCTCTAACCTTTTCCTTAGAATTTCTGCATATATTTTATAGCCCACTGGCATGAGAGTGATCCCTCTGTACTCCTCTACCTTCTTGCCCACCCCTTTCTTGACAAGCGGTACTACCAGACCTGTCATCCACTCCTCCGGCCACCCTTCTCCTTTCCAGACCTTGTTGCAGATCTTCCACATCCCTTCCCTAACCCCTTCTTCTCCATATTTCATCGCTTCGTTCTCCATGCCATCCTCTCCTGTAGCCTTGTTTCTTTTTAGTCTATCTATTGCCTCATCCACTTCTTCTCTTGCTATTTCGTTCCCTTCCTCCATTTCTCCCTGCACTATCTTTCTTCCTTCCTCCTCTTTCCCTATTTACCACGTCCCAAACCCTACCTTCTTTGATCGCTTTTTCTACTTCTTCCTTATATTTCTCTTTTCCCCTTTGCATTTTCCTTTCCAGCATCCTCTCATGTTCTCTTTTTCTCCTGTTGTACTCCCCCTTCTCCATTTCCCCTTTTCTCCATTTTCTTACACACTCTTTCATTCTGTCTTTACTCTCCGTGCATTCCTCGTCCCACGTCTACACCCTCCTCTTTTTCATACCTAACATTCTCCTTTTCCATTTTTTTTAAAACTCTTTTAATGTATTTACCCCCCAGTCACCCATTTTCGTATTCCTTTCTCCCCCTCTTTCCCTTCTCCCTCTGCCGCGCTTACGGATACCACCTTTCAGTGTAGCTATTACTGGGAAGTGCTTGGACCCTATCTCATTCCCCACATTCATACGGCCTATCATATTCCTCATTCTTTCTTCCGCCAGGATGTAGTCTATTACTGTTTCTCCCTTACCTGTAAATGTGATCTCTCCTTTCTCATCCTCTTTCATATTGCCATTACAAATAAACGATCCTGTTTCTCCTATTACGTCTAGTAACCTCCTCCCCTCCCGGTCTGTCTCTCTATGTTTGGAGCTCCTTATATAGGCCTCCTTTTCTTCATCCCAGATCCCTCCCCCTTGCTCGCTATTTTGACTTTTCCAATTATAATCCTTCTTACCATTGTTCCATCCTTTTCCTCCCTGTCCTCTTCTGTTGTCCCTTTTACTACCAATTCTTTTCTCCCCCTTGAGACCATACCGCCCATCCCTCTACCTTTGACGTGTTCCTTTCTTGCTTCTTGCATTGTCCACACATAACCTTTAGGTAACATCCTTTTCATCCCCTTCCAGTCCTTCTCATCCGCCCATGTTTCACTCATCATAATCACATCCCACTTTTCTAACTCCCGCCAAAATCCTTCGTTCTTGTTCTTCAAGCCTGACACATTCCAGAAAGCTATTTTCACGGTTTTCTCTTCCCTTACCTCACCTATCCTCCTCACTTTTCTTCCGCCTTGGCGCTTGGAAACCCCTGTTTTATCTCTAAACTCTTTTGCCTCTTCCTTTTTTCTACTATTCTCAGTTCTTTTTCCCTTTTTCCTTATTTCTTCTAATGCTTCGTCCCAGAACCATTCCTCCCCATTTATCCATAATCTGTCTCTCCCTATCCATACCATGCGCCCCTTTTTCCTCTCTACCCATGCCTTCTGCTCTATTTGCCATCTCCTTTTCCTCTCCCTCCATGTCAAATCCTCATCAATTCTTTCCCTTCTTCCCCTCAATATATTTTTTTCCTCCATAATTTTCTTCTTCTCCTCCTCACTCCCTACTTTCACAAGAAACATTCCTTCTTTTCCTTCTTTCGTCCATCCTATTCTCTTAACTCCTTCTACTCTTACTTGAACTCCAATATCTCTGATAAGATTTTTGATTTCCTCTTCCCCTGTTTCACTCTCCACTGTCAGTCCCTTAACTACTATGTTATTCTTTCTCTTTGCCCTTTCTTCCCCTTCCAATCTCCTTTCAATTTCACTTAGTCTCTTCTTCACTCTTTCATTCTCATTTTGCACGTTCTTATCACTCTCTTTACTTATTTCCGCATTCTCTGTTTCTTTCCCCATATGCTCATTCCTGATTTCTAAGTTGTTTACCCGTTCTTCCAACTGTTTTATCTCACTATTTCTCTGTTCGTCAACCTCTCTCTGTCTATTCTCTATGCTCTCTAGTTTACCCAATACCTTGTCTTTCTCCTCTTTCCAGAGTTTATCCCACTCTTCCCACTTTTCTCTTACTTTTCTCACTTCCCCCCTAACGTCTTTCCCCTGCCTATTCATATCCCTATTCATATCATCCAGTCTCTTCCTGGTTTCCTCTCTAAACCCTTTTATGAGCGCCTCTAGTTTATCAAACATTTCCCCATCCCCCCTATCTCTGTCTGGTGTTCTCCGTTTATTCCTGACTTTCTTGCTTTCCTTGTCCCTTTCTAATTCATCGTCCCCTTCCTCACTTTTTCTTTTATCTTCCCCTTCACTGCTAGTCGCGCTCACTTTTTTTTGCCATTCATCTAGACTCCTGTTCGAGCCTGCGCTACCTAGCTTGTTGAGGCGCTGTAAGTTTAAAGGTCTCCCACGACTATGGCCCGTGCCTGATCCCCTTCTCTCTGCCGTTCCCCCCACCCTGGTCAGCGTCACTAACATCTCCTCGCAGCTACTGTCAACTTCCCCCTTCTCCCCACTATCCGCACTCTCAACCTGCTGTTATGTGCGATCGTCTACGTCCAATAGCTGTCGCCCTCTGGCGCCCGTTTGTGGGCTTCGTTCCGTCGGCATCCTACCTACCCAGTGCTCCGCGACGTTTCCCGCTCCTTACTCTCCTACCTCTTGCCCCCCTTGCCCATCAACTATCTTTCGACTCCTAACCTCAAAGATTTCGCACGCTCCAATTTTCACTTCACCCAACTTACTTTCACCCTTTACACATTTGCCTTCACTCACCCTTCTTCCTTTACACCTGATCTCCGCACTCACTGCCCTTTTTGCATTCACACACGCTGATTCCCTTCACCAAAGCCAAAAAACCAACACTTGACACAAAAGAGTTCTCTCACGATCGGTACCGGAAACAAAAGCCGTGAAGTAAACGGTGTTTTTTTGTTAAATAATATTTTGTTTTATTTCTGGAACAATATTTGAAGGGTTGCAGTAAACAGAATTAGGTAAGCAAAAAAATCGAGATTTTTTAGGAGTGCGAAATAACATTCTGTAAAATCGAAATCATCATTTAAAGTTAAAAAACAAAAGTTTACTCCCGAGCTGAAGTGTTTCTGAATTCAGGCCAAAAAAGTATAATTAAAAAAAATTTCCTGTTCCGAGAAATAAAATGTGGAAGTTCACAATCTCAAAGTGACAGGAACCTCAAATTGAAACAGACTCGGTTGATGATCACGATAAAAAGTTCAATTTTCAGTTTAAACAAAGAAGAAAAATTTGCTCCCGAGATATTCAGTAGCTAAATTGGGAGAAAATGAGTATTGCCTAGAAAAAGTTAACCAATTCCGAGTAAATCATTCAAGAATTTGGCGGCTCTAATTTCATGGGTTTTAAAAATCGTTTTTAGATAGCGACTAAAAATATATTTTTCAATTTTTAAAAATAATAAAAACTGACTCCCGAAATATGAGGAGGCTGAATAAGAATAAAAAAGTTTTCATAGAAAAAACTTATTCTGTACCGGGAAAATAAAGATAAAATATAGCGGTATCGCACTATAACTGTTGTAAAAGTTACTAGTAGTCTTGCACGCGCCTATTTTTTTTTTAATGAAAAACAATAAACAAAATACTATTTTTTCTATGTTACTTATATTCAATAAATGTTACAAAATATTTGTATAAAATAATTAGAAGACACCACAGGATGATTTCTGTAGCCTCCAATAAGGAGCTCCTTTTCATGTTTTTCTCTGCTATAGGAGTAATGGATTTCTCATAATTTATTTGTAGGTAAATTATTCCATCGTTAGTATCTGGAAAAAATTGTGAATATAATTATAATTTAATTTATTATAATTGGCTCTTAGATTTTGTTAACACTTATTTGTACATTATATTATTACCGGAATAAATTTTTTTATTCTATAAATAAAAAGAAATGTTATTTCTAAAATAAATTGGGCATTGTTCGTTATAACATGTATATTTGCTCGACAATTATTGTATTTACTCTATAGTAATCCATTCGCCACTAATGTTTTATTGTGCATTGAGAGATGTAGTGAATTTTTTCATAAAAATTTAATTTTCTAATTTTTATCATAAATGATGCAAATTATTACGAAAAAGTAAAATGTATTTTAATATAACTTTTTTATATGTGAATATTTTTATGGTAATATTTTTACCGTATCTATTGTTGTTTATGTAAAAATGAGTACATTCTTTTAATATAAAAAGAAAATTATCCTGACGATAGAACTTTTCAGGCCTTTATAAACGTTCCAGTCTCTTTCTTATTGAAAGCTAAATTCAACACAAAATTTCAAAAAAATATATTTTTTTTTTCTTTTGCGAAAATCTGTTTGTTATTTTTTTTAGAATAATTTTTTTAACGTATCGCATAATTTACTCAAAGAAAAATATTTTTGCCCTGATATATTCTTCTATATATATATATAATGGGGGAGCCAATCAAGACGGAGTCAATGCGATTGACCGGCGGAATCTCGTTACTTTTGAGTGGACGGATCGACTCAGGGACGACCCGCTGGAGTGCTATGATACCAGTATGGCCCCTGAACGAAAAGGTTACATGGCGCGACTGCATGCTCTGTAGTGCGAGCAACACCCAGAGCTCTCGGATTTTTCGCAAAAACGTCTGCGAAACCGTGCCGAGGACCTCCGGAAAAGGTTTTATATAAGCGGAGCGCCTACACAACCGCAGCCAGAACAAGCCGGCAACAGAGAAAGAGAGGCGACACTGAGACCAGCCTCGAACAGGCATCCAATAGAGGGAGAACGATGCTTCAAGACCCGGAGAAACATCAACATTCAGGTTTCTCCCAAGCCCAAAGATCTGACTGAACTGGATGATGAGCTTCGTGGAGATTTTTCCGAAGAATCCGACCTCTGGAGTATCAATTGTAGTGTGTACAATGCAGCGAGAACTTTGGCAGATGCAAACCGTAAAACAAAACCAACGGCTGATCATAAGACCAAAAGACGAATGCATCAACTTAGCACAACTAAGATAGACTGGGCAAGACAGTACGCGTCCCGCATTCAGTGTGTAATTGACTACATAACATCTGGCAGGACTTTCACTGCCAAGATTCGACAGTTCACGCGCGAACTGCGGATCCGTCATCACACAATCAACAAGTCAAAGCTACTGACCATCAGGCAGCATATTGTGGACAGAATACGAGTACTATCTGACGCTAGGAGAAGTATAGAGCGGAGAGAGAGGTGGGTCAGAGAAAATCAACAGTTTTCGTCTGACCCATCTCGACTCTTCCAAGACCCTCCAGTTACTGTCGACCATCCGCCCAAACCAGAGGAGGTCGAAGCATTTTGGAGAGAAGTCTACGAAGTCCAACATCCACTTAAAGAAGGCTCAAAGAACATAAACAGCATCTGGCCCGAATTTTTACCTCATATCTAAAGACGGAAGAGCCTATTCCGGGGTGGTTGGTGGAAGGGCGCACAGTGCTCCTGCCGAAGACGGGCAACTTAGCTGACCCTAAGAATTACAGGCCAACAACTTGTCTGAACACACTGTATAAGATCTTCACAGCTATCCTAAATGATAGGATTGTTCGGACAATTGGACCTGTATGGCGAGAGATGTATGAACAACGTGGCTTAAAGAAAGGCGTAGCAGGATGTCGGGAGAACCTGCTCATCGATAGATGTGTCTGTAAAGACGCAGCATACTATCAGCGATTTCTATCGATGGCCTGGATTGATTACCGGAAAGCTTTCGATTCAACCTCCCATAGACTTATCATCTGTCTGTTGGAAAGCCTAAAGGTTCATCCACACATCGTGAGGTGCATAGAGACATTAATGCCGCTTTGGAAAACCAGATTTACTATCTCATCTGGAAAACATCGTGTGATCACTAACAGTATCACCTTTCAGAGAGGTGTATTTCAGGGCGACACCATGAGCCCTCTCCTCTTTTGCCTCACATTATTGCCACTATCTCTCGCACTTCGCCATTCCGAAGGGTATCTCTGCGACAAACCTGGAAACCGAAAGCATAAGGTCACTCATGTATTTTACATGGATGATCTTAAGATATATGCTAGGAATCAAGAGAAACTACATCTAGCTCTGAAAATTGTCAAAGAGTACACTCAAGATATTGGAATGGAATTCGGGTTAGAAAAATGCGCCAAGGTTAATTTGAAGAAAGGAAAACTTAATGGCATCCCCGAAGATCCTGAGCTCGTTGACAGAAGCGCTATACGACACCTTTGCGCTGGAGAGACCTATACATACCTGGGCGTGCCACAGAGCCGCATTCAGGACGCGACATCTATAAAGGATACTCTCCGATGCAGATACAAACGTCTCATCCGTCAGATTTGGTCTTCCGAACTGTCGGCGAGAAACAAAGTATCTGCAACGAACATGCTTACCGTCCCGGTAGTACTCTATTCATTTGGAGTGGTTCCATGGACGAAGGACGAGCTCAGATCCCTTGATATCGGGACGCGAAAGGTTTTGCACATGAACAAGAGCATGCACCTTAAGTCTTCTGTTCCGCGACTTTACATCTCACGCCGCCTAGGTGGTCGCGGAATACTGAATCTTGAATGTCTTCACAACAGACTCATTCTGGGTACAGCACATATAGTTGCAAATGGACAAGACCCTCTTCTTAAAATGGTCAGGAAACACGATGAAGTGGGAAAAGGGGCGTTTCTGTACAAAGCAGCGGAGGAGGCTGCTGAAACACTCGGCCTTGACTTCAATATTAGGGGTGAGCAAAATGCATCAAATCTTATCCATCTTGAATACTCACTCCTGAAGGCCCGGATTAAGAAAGCACAGGAGAAAAACTTCCACGAACAGCTCCTCGACAAGAGGATGCACGGCATCTTCCACAGAAATGTGGAAGATCAGTCGATGTCGTATGAGCTAACGTTTGCTTTCCTTAGATCACCCGGATTGAAGTCGGGCACGGAGGGCTTCATTTTGGCATGTCAAGACGGTGTCATTTCCACTCTAGCATACCGTCGCCACATTTTGAGCCAAGACATTCCCGATGATAGTTGCAGAGCGTGTCATGCACACCCCGAGCATCTAGGACACATACTATCTAGTTGTCCAACTCATGCGGGAACGACCTACATCCAAAGGCACAATGCGGCACTAAGAGTGCTTTATTACCATCTCTGTCACTCTTATGGCATTAGCCCAAATACCTCTCCGCTAAACGCTCCTAGAGAAATAGAGTCAATTGTCGAAAATGAGAGGTGCCGTATATACTGGAACTTCATATTCTCGACAATTGTTTCTGTTGCGTACTCGAGGCTTGACATAGTTCTCCTTGACTTCGAGAAACGAACCATGTTCGTTATCGAATTTTCGGCACCAGCTGACAAAAACGTCACAGCCAAGGAGAAAGAAAAGAAAGAGAGGTATAAAGACCTTATAAGGGAGTTGCGACGGTTATACCCGGAATATTCTGTTAAGCTAATCGTCTTGATCATCGGCGCTATTGGAAGTGCCAAGGTTTCACTGGTTAATAGCCTGAAAAGCATCCCTGCGTGTCAAAAAAATGCTGAGACACTTGCGGGGAAAATGCAGAAGGCGGTCGTCCTTGGGTCGCTCCGTGTCCTCAGGGTGCACGAGACTTTTGCCGGACCATCGTATTGAGTTCGTCGCAGACTGTAACCACCTATCTCACGGTCGTGAGACGTGGTTACAGCTGAAATTTTACCGCGATTTCGC
>CAKNYM010045385.1:0-13310 GCA_932195095.1 Andricus curvator
TCAGTGGTTGTCAAAATAATTTTAGGCCTGCTGGCCTATAACATATTTCTCACAAAATTTAAAATGATTTTTCATTTTACAACATTTATTTCAAGAGAATATTCAAAAATATTTAAAAATATTCGAAAAGATTGATAAAATTATCAAAAAAGAATCTGGAAGATTTGAAGGCATTTTTGAAAATTTAGCAGTATTTTTTCAAAATTTTAGGAAAATTTCTAATCATTTAAAAAAATATTTAGAAGTTTTTAAAGAATTTCATAAATAATGAACAAATTTCAAAAAACTCAAACCAAAATGTAGATTTTTGAAGGTTTCAATATGAAAATTTTTTTTCTTAAGATTCCATGGAAAAATTAAATTAATTTTTTATTTTTTGAAAATTTAATTTGAAGAAAATTTTTAAAAAGATTTGAAAATATTTCAAATGATTACCTAAAATTTCAAAAAAAAATGTAGAAGATTTCAAAGCAAAATTTTTCAATTTTGCAAACTTAGAAAATTTTAGAAAAAATTCAAAAAAGTTTAAGGGATATTTGGAAGTTTTGAAAGGATACAAAAATAATTTTATTTAAAAAAAAAATGTAGATTTTTGAAAATTTCGAACAACAAATTTAGAAGTTTTTTTAAGAATTATAAAAGTTTTTAGGAGAATACAAAAATTTGCTCAAGGTTTCTCAGAAAGTTTTAAATTATTTCTCGCAGTACAATATTTAATTTAAGAGAATATTGAAAAAGATTTTAAAACATTCCACAAGATTTCCAAAATTATAAAAAAAGAATCTGGAAGATTTGAAGTCAATTTTTTTCATTTTGCAGAATTTTTTAAAAATTTTAAGAAAATTTCGAATCATTTTAAAAGATATTCAGAAGTTTTTAAACAATTCAAACAAAAAAAAAACTAAAAAAATGTAGATTTTTGAAAATTTTGAAGTTTTAAAAAAAATTTTTAAGTTTCAAGAAAATATAACAATTTTCGTAACATTTCTCAGAAAATTTTTATTAATTTTTCGTTTTGCAACATTTATTTTAAGAGAGTACGAAAAAATATTTCAAAACATTCCAAAAGATTTCTAAAATTATCAAAAAAGAATCTTGAAGATTGGAGGCATTTTTTAAATTTTAGCAGTATTTTTTCAAAATTTTAGGAAAATTTCCAATCATTTGAAAAAATATTTAGAAGTTTTGAAACAATTTTATAAATAATAAACAAATTTCGAAAAACTCAAATCAAAATGTAGATTTTTGAAGGTTTTAAGATAAAAAAAATTTTCTTAAGATGACGTTGAAAATTTAAATTAATTTTTCATTTTTTGAAAATTTAATTTGAGGGAAATTTTTTAAAAGATTTAAAAACATTTCAAATGATTATCTAAAATTTCATAAAAGAGAGTAGAAGATTTCAAAGCAAAATTTTTCAATTTAATATGATTAGAAATTTTAGAAAAAATTCTAAAAGTTTAAGAGATATTTAGAAGTTTTGAAAGGATACAAAAATAATTTTATTTAAAAGAAAATGTAGATTTTTGAAAATTTCGAACCACAAATTTAGAAGTTTTTAAAGAATTATAAAATTTTTCAGGAGAATAAAAAAATTTGTTTAAGGTTTCTCAAAAAATTTTTAATTATTTTTCATTTTACAATATTTATTTTAACAGAATATTTAAAAAGATTTTAAAACATTCCAAAAGATTTCCAAAATTCAAAAAACTTAAAACAAAATGTAGGTTTTTAAAGATTTTTAAATAGAATTTTGAAGTTTTTAAACAATTTTAAACGGTTTCAAGAGAATACAAAAATTTTCGTAATATTTCTGAGGAAATTGAAAATTATTTTTCATTTTACAACATTTATTTTAAGAGAATATTCAAAAATATTTCAAAATATTCCAAAAGATTTATAAAATTATCAAAAAAGAATCTGGAAGATGGAAGGCAATTTTTTTCATTTTGCACAATTTTTTTTTAAATTTTAGGAAATTTTTTTTCCTATTTTAAAAGATATTTAGAAGTTTTTAAAGAATTTCGTGAATAATAAAAAATTTCAGAAAACTTTAAAAAATTTAGATTTTTGAGGTTTTTTTAATGAAATTTTGAAGTTCTTTTTTAAGATTTTGAAAGATTTCAAGATGATAACAAATTGGGAATATTTAGAGTGATTCTTTATTTAAAAAAATTATTTTTAAGAGAATATTTAAAAAGATTTTAAAACATTACAAAAAATACCAAAAATTATAAAAATGAATCCGAAAGATTTTTAAGAAATTTGAGGAATAATTCGAGTCAGTTTGAAAGGTATTTAAGAATTTTTGGAATTTTGAAGAGATTAAAAATATTCTAAAACTTCGAAAGTTTTCAAAACATTTATAAAATATTCTTAAATTTTTTCAAAGCCTTAAAAAGTCTACTACTTTTTAAACTACTCAAATTTTTCCTAAAATTTTCTAAAATACTGTAAAATAAAAAAGAAAGTTTCTTGGAAATTTTCTAGATACTTTTTCGACATATCTGAAATCTTCAAAAAACTTTTTGAATTTTCTCGAAAAACCTAGGAAAAATTTATATAAATTTAAAGCAAACAAGCAAAGAAAAAAAAATAGTTATTCGAAATTATTATTTTGTATTCAAAATTATTTTTTTCGTCAAATCATAATTTGCCTCATTTTTTTATTCTGGACCGAAAAATCTTTTTTGTTTGCAATTGGCATATGGAGAAAATATTTTTAAAATTTGAAATAATTGTTCCGTTAACCAAATCCAAAACAAAATTTAATCTTTTTTTATATTGAAATTTTAATATTTTATAATTAAATTATTATTTGTTATTAAAAACTCTACACATAAAAAATAGCCAATAATTTTTTCACAGGTAAAAAACGTTTTATTTTTAGTGAAAAAATTAGATTACTAATAGTTAAGTAACGATGAGGGAATGGGGGAGAGAGTTTCCAAAAATTGTCCAAAAAATAAAAATAATTTTTTTTTATTTGGATCATGAATTATATTTGGTACTAATTTAATTTTTATATTCTTTTTATTATGATTTTCCTAAATAAATTAAACTGTCATTTGGAAATTTATTTTTAAAATCAAACGAATAAATGAAAAACAAGTTAATTAACTGAGACGTTCTTTATTTGAACTTGGAGATTATCTACTTGCATTCCACATGTCAATTTTCTTTTATGGTCAAATTTTAACCACTTGAGCGATCTTTCTATCTTATCAATTTGTAAATCCACAGAGCAATGTGTGGGATAAGCTTTTAGTCCCATTTTATTATCTCCCTTGAACAAAAGAAATCAAAAATACTCTATTGTTTTTCAAATTTACAAAAAAAATTATTAGGATTATTAAAAACAAAAAATAATAAAACAATCAATTTTCAATTAGAAAAGATCAATTTTTAATAAAATAGTTCAACTTTCAACTAGAGTGATAAATTTTCTACTAAAATCATGAATCGTCAAACAAAAATAAATACATTTTTAACAAAGTAGTTAAGTTTTAAACCAAGTAGTTGAATTTTTAACTAAAAATTATAAATTTTTCATTCAAAAATGGAATAGTTAAATTTTCAACTAAAAATGAATTTTCAATCAAGAAGATTAATTTTCTGCGAAAAAAAAAACGAATTTTCAACAAAAAAGTTAAATTTTCAATCAAAGAGATACATTTTTAATTAAAGTGATGATTGTTTAACAACAACAAATATATTTTTTTTCGAGAAAGTAGTTTAACCTTAAACTAAGTACTTTTATTTTCAACCAAAAAGATTAATTTTCAATAAAACAAGAAGGAATTTCATCCAAATAGTTACATTTTTAACTAAAGAGATAAATTTTTAACTTATATTATGAATCTTAAAAAAATGAATTTTTAACAAAGTAGTTGAACTTTAAACCGAGTAGTTGAATTTTCAACGAAAAATATTAATTTTCAACAAAAAAAAGGAGGAATTTTCATCAAAATAGTTAAATTTTCAACTGAAGAAATAAAGTCTCAACTAAAATAATGAATCTTCAACCAAAAAAATAAATTTGTAACAAAGTAGTTGAATTTTCAACTAACAAGAGAAATTTTGAACCAAAATTAAATTTTCAATAAAAAAAATGAATTTTTAACAAAATAGTTCAACTTTGAAATAAGTACTTGAATTTTCAACAAAAAATGATAAATTTTCAATAAAAAATGGAATTTAAATTTTCAATTAAAAACAATAATTTTAAACTAAAAAAAAGAAGGAATTTTCAGCAAAATAGTTAAATTTTCAACTAAAGAGATACATTTTCAATTAAAATGTTGAATCTTAAACAAAAAAAGTTTTTTTTTGATAAAGTCGTTACAATTTTCATCAAGTAATTGAATTTTCAACTAAACAAGAGGAATTTTCAACCAAAATTAAATTTTCAACCAAAAATTGAAATTTCAACAAAAAATGATAAATTTTCAGCAAAAAAGTTAAATTTTCAACTAAACAGATAAATTTTAAATTAAAATGTTGAAGCTTCAACAACAAAAATTATTTTTTAATAAAGTCGTTAAAATTTCAACCAAGCAGTTGAATTTTCAATTAAACAAGATAAATTTTGACACAAAATTAAATTTTCAACCACAAAAATTAATTTCCAACAAAATAGTTCAACTTTAAACTAAGTGCTTGAATATTCAACAAAAAATAATACATTTTCAATAAAAAATGGAATAGTTAAATTTTCAATCAAAAAGATTAATTTTAATCTGTAGAAAAAGAAGGAATTTTCAGAAAATTAGTTAAATTTTCAACTAAAGCGATAAATTTTCAATTAAAATGTTGAATCTTCAACAACAACAAATTATTTTCTAACGAAGTCGTTAAATTTCAACCAAGCAGTTGAATTTTCAACTAAACAAGAGAAATTTGTAACCAAAATTAAATGTTCACCAAAAAATGATAAATTTTCAATAAAAAATGGAAGTTCAATTTTCAATTGAAAAGATTAATTTTAAACTAAAAAAAAAGAAGGAATTTTCAGCAAAATAGTTAAATTTTCAACTAAACAGATAAATTTTAAATCAAAATGTTGAATCTTCAAAAAAAAATTATTTTTTAATAAAGTCGTTAATATGTCAACCAAGCAGTTGAATTTTCAACTAAACAAGAGTAATTTGGAACCAAAATTAAATTTTCAATCAAAAAGATTAAATTTAGTCTGTGAAAAAAGCAGGAATTTTCAGCAAATTAGTTAAATTTTCAACTAAAGCGATAAATTTTCAATTAAAATGTTGAATCTTCAATAACAAAAAATCATTTTTTAATAAAGTCGTTAAAATGTCAACCAAGCAGTTGAATTTTCAACTAAACAAGAGAAATTTTGACCCAAAATTAAATTTTCAATCAAAAAAATTAATTTAAAAAAAAAGTTAAACTTTAAACTAAGTGCTTTAATTTTCAACAAAAAATGATAAATTTTCAATAAAAAATGGATTAGTTAAATTTTCAATCAAAAAGATTAATTTTAATCTGTAAAAAAAAGAAGGAATTTTCAGAAAATTAGTTAAATTTTAAATTAAAGCGATAAATTTTCAATTAAAATGTTGAATCTTCAGAAAAAAAAATTATTTTTTAATAAAGTCGTTAAAATGTCAACCAAGCAGTTGAATTTTCAACTAAACAAGAGAAATTTGGAACCAAAATTAAATTTTCAACCAAAAAAATGATAAATTTTCAATAAAAAATGGAAGTTAAATTAAAAAAAAAAAAAATCAGCAAAATAGTTAAATTTTCAACTTAAGAGATACATTTTCAATTAAAATGATGAATCTTAAACAAAACAAAATTATTTTTTGATAAGTCTTCAAAATTTCTATCAAGTAGTTGAATTGTCAACTAAACAAGAGAAATTTTAAACCAAAATTAAATTTTCAACCAAAAAAATGAATTTAAAAGAAAAAGTTAAACTTTAAACTAAGTGCTTTAATTTTCAACAAAAAATGATACATTTTCAATAAAAAATGGAATAGTTAAATTTTCAATGAAAAAAAAAATAAATTTTCAATTAAAATTATGAATCTTCAACAGCAAAAATTAATTTTTAATAAAGTCGTTAAAATGTCAACCAAGCAGTTGAATTTTCAACTAAACAAGATAAATTTTGAACCAAAATCAAATTTTCAACCAAAAAAATGATAAATTTTCAATAAGAAAAATGATAAATTTTCAATAAAAAAATTGAAGTTAAATTTTCAATTAAAAAGGTTAATTTTAAACTAAAAAAGGAAGGAATTTTTCGCAAAATAGTTAAATTTTCAATTAAAATCTTGAATCTTAAACAAAAAAATGATTTTTGATAAAGTCGTTAAAATTTCCATGAAGCAGTTGAATTTTCAACTAAACAAGAGAAATTTTGAACCAAAATTAAATTTTTCAACCACAAAAATTAATTTTTAACAAAATAGTTCAACTTCAAACTAAGTGCTTGAATTTCCAACAAAAAATGATAAATTTTCAATAAAAAATGGAATAGTTAAATTTTCAATCAAAAAGATTAATTTTAATCTGTAAAAAAAAGAAATGTTCAGAAAATTAGTTAAATTTTCAACTAAAGCCATAAAATTTCACTTGAAATGTCAACCAAGCAGTTGAATTTTCAACTAAACAAGAGAAATTTGAAACCAAAATTAAATGTTCACCAAAAAAATGATAAATTTTCAATAAAAAATGGAAGTTAAATTTTCAATCAAAAAGATTAAATTTAGTCTGTGAAAAAAGCAGGAATTTTCAGCAAATTAGTTAAATTTTCAACTAAAGCGATAAATTTTCAATTAAAATGTTGAATCTTCAAAAAAAAAATTATTTTTTAATAAAGTCGTTAAAATATCAACCAAGCAGTTGAATTTTCAACTAAACAAGAGTAATTTGGAACAAAAATTAAATTTTCAATAAAAAATGGAATAGTTCAATTTTCAATCAAAAAGATTAAATTTAATCTGTGAAAAAAGAAGGAATTTTCAGGAAATTAGTTAGATTTTCAACTAAAGCTATACATTTTCAATTAAAATGTTGAATTTTCAACAACAACAAAATTATTTGTTAATAAAGTCTTTAAAATGTCAAACAAGCAGTTGAATTTTCAACTAAACAAGAGAAATTTTAAACAAAAATTAAATTTTCAACCAAAAAATGATGAATTTTCAATAAAAAATGGAAGTTAAATTTTCAATTAAAAAAATTAATTTTAAACTAAAAAAAAGATGTAAGTTTCAGAAAAATAGTTAATTTTTCAACTAAGGAGATAAATTTTCAATTAAAATGTTGAATCATAAACAAAAAAAACAAGATTTTTTGATAAAGTCTTTAAAATTTCCATCAAGTAGTTGAATTTTCAACTAAACAAGAGAAATTTTGAACCAAAATTAAATTTTCAACCAAAAAAAAAGAATTTTTAACAAAATAGCTCAACTTTAAACTAACTGCTTGAATTTTCAACAAAAAATGATACATTTTCAATAAAAAATGGAATAGTTAAATTTTCAATCAAAAAGAATAATTTTAATCTAAAAAAAAGAAGGAATTTTCAGCAAATTAATTAAATTTTCAACTAAAGCGATAAATTTTCAATTAAAATTTGAATCTTCATAACAAAAAAATTATTTTTTAATAAAGTCGTTAAAATTTCAACTAAGTAGTTGAATTTTCAACTAAACAAGACAAATTTTGAACCAGAATTAAATTTTTAACCGAAAAGATTAATTTCAAACCGAAAAAAAAGGAATTTTCAACAAAATAGTTAAATTTTGAACTAAAAAGATAAATTTTCAACTAAAATTGTGAATCTTCAAAAAAAAAATGGATTTTTAACAAAGTAGATAAACTTTCAACTATGTAGTTGAATTTTTAACTAAACAAGAGAAATTTAGAACCAAAATTAAATTTTCAACCAAAAAATTAGTTTTTAAGAAACTAGTTAAACTTTAAACCAAGTATTTGAATTTTAAACTAAAAATGATAAATTTTCAATCATAAATGGGATAGTTTAATTTTTAATAACAAAAAAAAGAAGAAATACTATATTTTTCATGAATTTTTTTTTTTAATTATTGCGATTATTAAATACAAATCGTAATTTTAAAATAAAATAAAAAATATAAATACTTAAAAAATACTCTTCCTATACATTTATTTTGTTTTGAAACTGATTTTCTATTGCGCGCAAGCATTGCAATCACAAAATTGTCAACAAAAATGTGAAAATTGAATTTGTAAAGAAGTGTCAAAATAGTGTTCATTTACTTTGTATCAACCTCGACTTGAAAATGTTCGTTTCTAAATTTAACTTACAATGAGAACATTTGAAGAGTCGTAAAAAAAGAAAAATGTATTTATCAGAATTTTTCAGATAAGAATGGAAGTGCTAAAGAGCCGGCAATGTCAAACATATTTTTTTTTACAATGAAGATTAATTTTTTTCAAAAGTCAAATTCTGTTTCTGCCGAGGCTCAAATAATTAGAATCAAAATAAAATTTATTCCGTTAAAATTGATTTTAGAAAGAGATTAAGAAAATATCCGGGCCGGGATTTGAACCCGGGACGTCTTCATTACTAATCGCGAACTTTTCAACTAGGCTACTTTTTTTTCTTTTTGAAAACGAGGATAATTTATCGTTAAAGCGATTGCTCTAAAATAAAATATTAAATAATAATTCATTTTGTTCATAAAAATTAAACGAAGAATTTAAAAAAGGAACAATAATAAAGAATAAAGTCAGTCTTCACTGGTTTTATCCTCCGTATTTCTATGTGACAGCAGCTGTTAATTTATTCTGATTGATAGCCCTCAATTCGATCTGTATTAAAGGCTTTTTCTCGGCATTTTTTTTCAGAAGAAAGCACGTTCCACTTTTTAATATTCACTTTGTTATATTTCTATTCTAAATTTCTAAATGGATATTTGCCATTTTACAATTAATAAAAATATAAGAGGTGCATACAAAAATTCTCCGTCGGGATTCGAACCTCTTATTCGATATTTTCTAGGTCTCGAATTCCTTGCGATCATTAGCAGAAATCAGGGTTCGAATCCCAAGCCAAATATTTTTTTTTAAATTTCAATAACAACATTTTAGCGTATAGAGTTAATCAACTTTTTTATCCGAGGGATGTTTACATTCGATAAATGAACCAAAATAGAACATTTAAATCTTGTCAATGATAGAAGAGTATTTTATGGCCTCGATAAAAGAAGTTTGACCGACATTTTTTTATCTTTGATCTTCTGTAATCAAGATTAAGGGCTCGATTGTAGACTTGATTGAATAAAATTTTATCAATTTTAAGATTATTATGGTTAAAGTTTTCATGCAGCCCGAAAAAATCTATTTTCCAACATTTTAAATAATTTTCAATAAAGAATATTTTGTCATCTCAAAGAAAAATTCTAATTTCTTTTGAATAAAAAATTAAATAATAAAACTGAATAAAAAATGTCTATAATATCCTGATTTTATACTGAAAGAATGATATAAAATTGAAAATGTTATTTTCGGATTTCAGAAACGTTTGCAAAAATGCTTTATCAAGTTTGCGCAATTAAAAGGATTTTATAAACCATTATATCTATCGGCAAATAGAGACTTGTGTGTCGAGGATTAATACGAAGCTGTTCAAGAATCTCATACATATTTTTTTTGAAATTTTCCTGGATTCATAACAAGTCAATGGAAATTCGAATCGGAATAATTTTCCAAGTGGAAATCGACCAGACCTTGAAGACAACATTGCGTAGTATAATATCAGGCCTCGGACTCATACTATTTTCCTACTATTTCGAAAAAAATTAAACTAAAGACTCTATTTTCTCACAATTGTCCGCTAATGCCAGTATTCTTCGCTAATTTGCTACAAATTGTCTCAATGGCTTATATGGACCGTCCAAAATTTTGAATTTTTAAACAAAAAGACGAGTTTTAAAAAAAACACAAATTTTACCAAATAGTTAAATTTTCAAAAAAAAAGAATTATCAACAGATTACGTAACTTTTCCATAAAACAGTTGAATTTTCAAGCAACTGTATTTTCGGCTGAATTTTCTACGTAACTTTTAAACGAGGAGTTGACATTTCAATAAAAAAGATTTTAATTTAAATTTAAAAAAAACAGTTGGTTTTAACCAGCAAAGACGAATTTTCAAGAAAATATTTGAATCAACTAAAAAAGATTAATTTTCAACCAAACTGTTGCATTTTTAACCAAGAAATGGATTTTCTACCAAATTTTTTTATTTTCCAGGTGAAAATACGAATTTTCTACAAAACATTTGAATTTTCGCCCCAAAAAATAAATTTTGAAACAAAAAGTTAATTTTTAACCGGAACCAATTAATCTTTCACCAAACAGTTGCATTTTTGACCAAAAAAGATTAAATTTCCACAAAAAGAGTTTTTCAATAAAAAAAATTTATTAGTCAAGGAAGAAAAAAATTGTAATCAAATTGTTAAAATTAAACCAAAAAACGAATTAAAAAAAAACAGTTGAATTTTCTACCAAGGAGTATTATTTTTATACATTTTTTATATATTTTTAACAAAATTGTTGAATTTTCAACAGAATAATTGAATTTTGAACCAAATAATACAATTTTTAAGTAAAAAAGTTGAATCCCTAACGAAAAATTTAACAGTAGACTTTTCAACCGAGAAGAATGAACTTTCATCCAAAAATT
Source organism: Andricus curvator (assembly GCA_932195095.1). Lineage (NCBI taxonomy): Eukaryota > Metazoa > Arthropoda > Insecta > Hymenoptera > Cynipidae > Andricus > Andricus curvator. The sequence continues at coordinate 10,701 of CAKNYM010045385.1, forward strand.
GTTGGATTTTCTTATTGGGTTCAATTTTCAAGAATAAATTTCTACAGATTTTCAATCGATTTTCAATTAAAAAAATTTTTTATTCAAGAAAGAAAGAAAAAATCCATCAAATTGTTGAAATCAAACCAAAAATACGAATTTAAAAAAAACAGTTTAATTTTCTACGAAGAAGTATGACTTTTTAAGAAAATTATATAATTTTCAACAAAATAATTCACTTTTGAACTAAATAATACAATTTTTAAATAAAAAAGATGAATTCTTAATGAAAAATTTACTAGAAGAATTTTCAACCGAGAAGAATGAACTTTCATCCAAAAATAGTTGGATTTTCTTATTGGGTTCAATTCTCAAGAATAAATTTCTACAGATTTTCAATAAAAAAAAATATTAGTCAAGAAAGAAAGAAAATTTCATTCAAATTGTCAAATCAAACCAAAAAGACGAATTAAAAAAAAAACAGTTTAATTTTCTACCAAGAAGTATGACTTTTTAACAAAATTGTTGAATTTTCAACAAAATAATTCAACTTTGAACTAATTAATAAAACTGTTTAATAAAAAAGATGAATTTTCAACGAAAAATTTAATAGTAGAGTTTTCAACCGAGAAGAATGAACTTTCATCTAAAAATAGTTGGATTTTCCTATTGGGTTCAATTCTTAAGAATACATTTTTACAGATTTTTAATAAAAAAAAAATATATATTAGACAAAAAAGAAAGAAAAATTCTATCAAATTGTTGAAATTCAACCAAAAAGACGAATTTGAAGGAAAACAGTTGAATTATCTACCAAGAAGTATGATTTTTTATCAAAATTGTTGAATTTTCAACAAAATAATTCAATTTTGAACTAATTAATAAAATTGTTTAATAAAAAAGATGAATTTTCAACGAAAAATTTAATAGTAAACTTTTCAATTGAGAAGAATGAACTTTCATCTAAAAATAGTTGGATTTTTTTATTGATTTCAACTTTCAAGATTGAATTTCTACAGAAAGAGATTTTCAATAAAAAAAAAATATTAGTCAAGAAAGGAAGAAAATTTCAAACAAATTGTTGAAATCAAACCAAAAAGACGAATTTAAAAAAAAAACAGTTGAATTTTCTACCAAGAAGTATTATTGTTAAACAAAATTGTTGAATTTAAAAAAAAATAATTCAATTTTGAACCAAATAATACAATTTTTAAGTAAAAAAGTTGAATCCCTAACGAAAAATTTAACAGCAGATTTTTAATCGAGAAGAATGAACTTTCATCCAAAAATGGTTGGATTTTCTTATTGGGTTCAATTCTTAAGATTAAATTTCTACAGAAAGAGATTTTTGATAGATTTTCAATAAAAAAAATATTAGTCAAGAAAGGAAGAAAATTTGAAACAAATTGTTGAAATCAAACCAAAAAGACGAATTAAAAAAACAGTTGAATTTTCTACCAAGGAATATGGATTTTTAACAAAATTGTTGAATTTTCAACCAAATAATTCAATTTTCAACCGAATAATTTAATTTTTTAATAAAAAAGTTGAATCCTTAATGAAAAATTTAATACTAGACTTTTCAACCGAGAAGAATGAACTTTCATCTAAAAATAATTGGATTTTCTTATTGGGTTCAGTTCTTAAAATTAAATTTCTACAGAAAAAGACTTTAAATAGATTTTCAATAAAAAAAAATATTAGTCAAGAAGGAAAGAAAATTTAAAGCAAATTGTTGAAATCAAACAAAAAAGACGAATTAAAAAAAAACAATTAAATTTTCTACCAAGAAGTATATGACTTTTTAACAAAATTGTTGAATTTTCAAGAAAATAATTCAATTTAGAACCAAATAATACAATTATTTAATGAAAAATATGAATCCTTAACGAAAAATTTAATAGTAGACTTTTGAATCAGGAAGAATGAACTTTCATAAAAAAATAGTTGGATTTCCTTAGTGGGTTCAATTCTTCAGATTACATTTCTACAGAAAAAGATTTTAAATAGATTTTTAATAATAAAAAAATATGTTAGTCAAAAAAGGAAGAAAATTTGAAACAAATTGTTGAAATCAAACCAAAAAGACGAATTAAAAAAAACAGTTGAATTTTCTACCAAGAAGTATGACTTTTTAACAAAATTGTATGAATTTTCAAGAAAATAATTCCATTTTTAACCAAATAATACAATTTTTAAATAAAAAAGATGAATCCTTTACGAAAAATTTAATAGTAGACTTTTCAACCATGAAGAATGAACTTTCATCCAAACATAGTTGAATTTTCTTATTGGGTTCAATTCTTGAGATTAAATTTCTATAGAAAGAGATTTTTGATAGATTTTAAATAAAAAAAATATTAGTCAAGAAAGGAAGAAAATTTCAAACAAATAATTGTTGAAATCAAATCAAAAATACAAATTTAAAAAAAACAGTTGAATTTTCTAACAATAAGTATGACTTTTTAACAAAATTTTTGAATTTTGAACCAAATAATACAATTTTTAAATAAAGAAGATGAATTTTTAAAGAAAAATTTAATAGTAGACTTTTCAACCGAGAAGAATGAACTTTCATCCAAAAATAGTTGAATTTTCTTATTGGGTTAAATTCTTAAGATCAAATTTCTG
>CAKNYM010045385.1:40594-73698 GCA_932195095.1 Andricus curvator
AAACAATTTTGGGATTATTTTGAAATCTTTTTAAATATTCTCTTAAATTTTTTTTTTAATTTTCCCAGGAATATCAAAACAATTTTTTGTATTATCTTGAAACCTATCAAAATCTTTAAAAAGCTCAAATGTTTATTTCAAAATTTTTAATTATTTTTGCAATTTTTCAAAATTTATAAATATCTTTTGAAATGATTCGAATTTTTGCTAAATTTTTCTTTCAAATCCTGTAAAATTAAAAAGATTGCCTTGCAATCTTCCAGATTATTTTTTACCAATTTTGTAAATCTTTTTAAATCTTAACAGGATTATCAAGACAATTTTTTTATTATCTTGAAACCTATCAAAATGTTTAAAAATCTACACTTTTTTATAATTTTCTAAATTCTTTTCAAAATTTTAAATTATTTTTGAAGTTTTTTCAAAATTTCTAAATATCTTTTAAAATGATTAGAATTTTTTAATTTTCTTTAAATCCTGCAAAATTGAAAACGTTGCCTTACAATCTTCCAGATTCATTTAAAAAAATTTTTGAATTCTTTTTAAATATTCTCTCAAAATTGTTTTTTCAAAATAAACAATATTTTTAAATCTTCCCAGGAATGTCAAGATAATTTTTTTTATTATCTTGAAACCTATCAAAATCTTTAAAAAGCTCCAATTTTTATTTAAAAATCTTTAAAAATGTACATTTTGTTTACAATTTAAAAAATTGTTGTCAACATTTTAAATTATTTAAAAATTTTTTCAAAATTTCTAAATATTTTTTAAAAGGATTCGAATTTTTGCTGCACTTTATTTTTAATCCTGCAAAATTAAGAATATTGCCTTACAATCTACCAGATTATTTTAAACGAATTTTGGTATTATTTTGAAATCTTTTTAAATATTCTCTTAAATTTTTTTTAAATTTTCCCAGGAATATCAAGACAATTTTTTGTATTATCATGAAAACCTATCAAAATCTTTAAAAAGCTCAAATGTTTATTTCAAAATTTTTAATTATTTTTGCATTTTTTTAAAATTTATAAGTATCTTTTGAAATGATTCGAATTTTTGCTACATTTTTCTTTCAAATCCTGTAAAATTAAAAATATTGCCTTACAATCTTCCAGATTCTTTTTTACCAATTTTGTAAATCTTTTTAAATCTTCCCAGGAATATTTTTTTATCATTTTTCAAATTCTTTTCAAAATTTTAAATTAATTTTGAAGTTTTTTTAAAATTTCCAAATATCTTTTAAAATGATTAGAATTTTTGTTGATTTTCTTTGAATCTTACAAATTTGAAATCGTTGCTTTACAATCTTCCAGATTCTTTTTAAAAATTTTTGGAAACCTTTTGAAATCTTTTTAAATATTCTCTTAAAATTGTTTTTTCAAAATAAAACATATTTTTAAATCTCCCCTGTAAAAAGCTTTAAAAAGCTCAAATTTTTATTTAAAAATCTTTAAAAACGTACATTTTCTTTACAATTTTTAAATTTTTTTTCAAAATTTTGAATTATTTTTGAAATTTTTTAAAAACTTCTAAATATCTTTTAAAAGGATTCGAATTTTGGCAAAACTTTATTTTTAATCCTACAAAATTAAGAATATTGCCTTATAATCTTCCAGATTATTTTTAAACGATTTTGGGATTATTTTGAAATCTTTTTAAACATTCTCTTAAAATTGATTTTTTCAAAATAAATTTTTCGGTTCATTTTCCCAGGAATATCAAGACAATTTTTTGTATTATCTTGAAACCTCTCAAAATCTTTAAAAATCTCAAATGTTTATTTCAAAATTTGTTAAAATCTACATTTTGTTTATAATTTTTTTAAAAATTTTCAACATTTTAAATTATTTTTGAAATTTTTCAAAATTTATAAATATCTTTTAAAATGATTGGAATTTTTCGTAAATTTTTCTTTCAAATCCTGTAAAATTAAAAAGATTGCCTCACAATTTTCCAGATTCTGTTTTACCAATTTTGTAAATCTTTTTAAATCTTCCCAGGAATATCAAGAAATTTTTTTTATTATCTTGAAACCTATCAAAATTTTTAAAAATAAATATCTTTTAAAAATTAGAATTTTTGATAATTTTCTTTAAATCTTACAAAATTGAAAACGTTGCCTTACAATCTTCCAGATTATTTAAAAAGAAATTTGGAAACCTTTTGAAATCTTTTTAAATATTCTCTTAAAATTGTTTTTTCAAACAAAAAAAGTATTTTTAAATCTTCCCAGAAATGTCAAGATAATTTTTTTTATCTTGAAAGCTATCAAAATCATTAAAAAGCTCAAATCTTTATTTCAAAATCTTTTCCGGTCAAAAAATAAATTCACTATCGTTTCCCGGGTTTTGCCGGTCTCAAAAAATTCTACTATTTTTTTTTCTTTCTAATAAATAATAAATTCTAGTCCAGCGGCCACCCCGTATTAAATTAACAGCTCAATTAATTCAGTTAATTTTTTAAAACATTTTAGACGAATTGTTCACGGATATAACGAGATAATCGTGCCAGTGAAAAGCGTAGGACTCTTGATCGTTCTCGAAATTTTGGATCCGTTTTATATCTTCCAAATTTTCACGTTGATAGTTTGGCTATCGTCAAGTTATTATTATTATGCAGTTGCCATAATTTTGATGTCAATTGGCGGAATTGCAAGTTCTGTTTATGAAACGAGAAAAGTAAGTGAAAAATAAAATAGAAAGACTGAATCAGAAAGTTTAAACTTTTTTTTTTAATTTTTAAAATCTTTATAAATTAAATTACAAATATTTTATAATTATTATTTCATTTTTTCGTTTCAATCACCAATCATAATATAATTACAAAGAATTCTTTTTATTTTTCTGAAATAAATGAGAAATTTATTTTTTCTACAGAATCAGATAAATCTTCGAAATACAGTCGCTTCTACAGAAACGGTTCGAGTTTTGAGAGAAAATGGAGAATTCGAAAGTATTTCCAGTTCGGATTTGGTGCCAGGGGATGTGATTGAACTTCCCAGGTTTCAGGGCTTGGTTATTTGTGACGCAGTATTACTTACAGGGAATTGTATAGTCAACGAATCTATGCTCACTGGTAAATTAAAATTAAATTAAATAAAAAATAAATAAATTAAATTAAAAAAAGACAAAATTAAATAAAAAATTTTATAGGAGAGTCGGTGCCAGTGACAAAAACGCCATTACCGCACAACCATAAATTTTATGATTCTAAAGAATGTTCTCACCACACACTTTACTCAGGGACGCACATAATTCAAACAAGGTATAATTTAAAAAAATATTAGCAAAAAAAAATGGAATTTTATCGAATTAAAATGATTTTTTTTTTTAAAGGTATTATAGCGATAAGCCAGTTTTAGCCAGAGTTATAAGAACTGGTCTCCAAACTAGCAAAGGTGGTTTAGTCTCTGCAATTCTTTATCCACCGCCAGCAGATTTTAAATTTGACCAGGATTCGTACAAATTCATTGGAATTCTTTCAATGATCGCAACTTGTGGGTTTATTTATACTATTGTCAGTAAGGTGAGTGAAAAAAAAAGTTACCATAAGAGGGGGGCGATTTGGCGGACGATTTCAAATTCCAGGTCATTTCCCGGCCAAGTTTTTAAATTTTCCCGGTTTTTCAGGGTCTAATTTTTAAATTTTCCCGGTCACCTAAAAGTAAAATATTCATATTTGCCGCTAAACGCAAACATTTATTTTAATTCATGACGTTCATTCTGAACATCCTTTAACACAACAGAGCAAAAAATTTCAAAATAAATGAATTTTCAAATAAAATTATGAATCTTCAACTGAAATAGTTGAATTTTTAACCAAAAAGATTAATTTTCAACTGAAATGATGAATATTTAACTGGAATACTTGAATTTTCAACCAAAAAGAGGAATTTTTAAACAATAAGATTAAGTTTCTAAAGAAAAATATAATTTTTCAACAAAATACATGAATTTTTAACAAAATAGTTGAATTTTTAATTAAGGATGACAAATAGTCAACCAAATAGTTCAATATTGAACTAAGAAACATCAGTTTCCAACAGAAAATCGAATAGTAACATTTTTAGTTTAAAAAAAATTAATTTTCAACCTAACTGATGAATTTTCAAATAAAATTATTAATCTTTAATTGGAAAACAATGTGTCTTCAATTAAATTGTTGAATTTTCAAAAAAAAAAAAAAAATTTTTACTAAAAAAGATAAATTGTCAACCAAAACTTAAATAAGTCAATGTTCTACCAAAAAAGACGAATTTTCAATTTAAAAAAATCATTTTTCAACTAAAAATTGAATAATTAAATTTTTAGTCAAAAAATGAATGTTCAACCAAAGAGATGAATTTTCAATTAAAATGTTGAATCTTCAACATAAAAAAATTAATTTTTAACAAAAATGATAAATATTTAACTGGAATACTTGAATTTTAAACCGAAAAGAAGAATTATTAAACAAGGAGATTAACTTTAAAAGAAAAAGTTAATTTACTAACAACAAAAAAATCGATTGTTTAATAAAATACGTGAATTTTCCACAAAATAGTTAAATTTTCAGTTAGAGAAATTAGTTTCCAACCAAACTGATAAATTTTCAACTTAAATGATGAATTTTTAAACAATAGGATTAATTTTCAAACAAAAAGATTAATTTTCTACCAAAAAATACATTTTTTCAACAAAATACATGAATTTTTAACAAAATAGTTGAATTTGCAAGTAAATATGACAAATATTCAACCAAATAGTTGAATATTGAACCAAAAAAATAAATTTTCAACAGAAAATTGAATAGTTATATTTTTAGTTTCAAAAAAATTAATTTTTAACCTAAGTGATGAATTTTCAACTAAAATGATGAATCTTTAAGTGGAATAGTTAAATTTTAAACCAAACAGATGAATTTTCAACTAAAATTATGAATCTTCAACTGGAATAGTCGAATTTTTAACCAAAAAGATGAATTTTCAACTAAAATGATGAATATTTAACAGGAATACTTGAATTTTTAACCAAAAAGATGAATTTTTAAACGACAAGATTAATTTTCAAACAAAAAGATTAATTTTCTACCAAAAAATACATTTTTTCAACAAATTCATGCATTTTAAAAAAAAAGTTGAATTTTCAATTACAGATGACAAATATTCAACCAAATAGTTGAATATTGAACTAAAAAAATAAATTTTCAACAGAAAATGGAATAGTTATATTTTTAGTTTCAAAAAAATTAATTTTCAACCTAACTGAAGAATTTTCCACCAAAATGATGAATCTTCCACTGGAGTAGTTGAATTTTAAACCAAATAGATGAGTTTTCAACTAAAACAATGAATCTTAAACTGAAATAGTTGAATTTCCAACAAAAAAAATTAATTTTTACCAAAAAACATCAATTTTCAACCAAAACTTAAATAATGAAGTTAAAAAAAAGCAATGTTCAACCAAAAAAGACGAATTTTCAATTAAAAAAGATCATTTTTCAACTGAAAATTGAATAATTTTAGTCAAAAAATGAATGTTCAACAAAAGAGATGAATTTTTAACTAGAATTATGGAATATTCAACTGAAATAATAGTTACAATTTCAGTTTAAAAAATAATAATTTTCAGCCAAAAAAGTAACAAATTTTCAACAAAATAGTTCAATTGTCGGCACGAAAAATTACTTTTTATCAAAAGAAAAAACAAGTTTTCAACCAAAGAAATGCATTTTTAATTAAAGAGTTTAGCTTTCAACCAAGTAATTTTATTTCCAACCTAAAAGATTAATTTTCAACTGATATTATAAATATTTAACTGGAATACTTTGATTTTCAACCAAAAAGATGAATTTGTAAACAATAAGATTAACTTTAAAAGAAAAAGATCATTTTCTAACCAAAAAAAAATCGATTTTTTAATAAAATACGTGACTTTACCACGAAATAGTTTAATTTTCAATTGAAAACGACCAATTTTCATCCAAATTGTTGAATTTTTTTATATCTAAATAAGATCAATTTTCAACCAAAAAATGGAACAGTTAAATTTTCAGTTAAAGAAATTAATTTCCAACCAAACTGATGAATTTTCAACTGAAATTATGAATCTTCAACAGGAATAGTTGAATTTTTAACCAAAAAGATGAATTTTCAACTAAAATGATGAATATTTAACAGGAATACTTGAATTTTCAACCAAAAAGACGAATTTTTAAACAATAAGATTAATTTTCAAACAAAAAGATTAATTTTATATCAAAACATACATTTTTTCAACAAAATACATGAATTTTTAACAAAATAGGTGAATTTTCAATTAAAGATGACAAATAGTCAACCAAATAGTTGAATATTGAACTAAAAAAATCAATTTTCAACAGAAAATGGAATAGTTACATTTTTAGTTTAAAACAATTAATTTTCAACCTAACTGATGAATTTTCAAATAAAACGATGAATCTTTAACTGGAGTAGTTGAATTTTAAACCGAAAAGTATAATTATTAAACAAGGAGATTAACTTTAAACGAAAAAGATCATTTTCTAACAAAAAAATCTATTTTTTAATAAAATAAGTGAATTTTCCACGAAACAGTTTAATTTTCAATTAAAAACGACAAATTTTCATCGAAATTGTTGAATTTTGAACTAAAAAAGATTAATTTTCAACCAAAAAAGGAGCAGTTAAATTTTCATTTGAAGAATTTAATTTTCAACCAAACTGATGAATTTTCAACTAAAATGATGAATCTTCAACTGGAATAATTGAATTTTATACCTACCAAAAAGATGAATTTTTAACCATAAAGATCAATTTTCTACAAAAAAGACGAATTTTCAACAAAGTACATAAATATTCAAAGAATAATTTAATTTTTAAATAAAAAATATCAATTTTGAACCAAAAAATTGAATATTCATCCTAAAAAGATAAATTTTCAACCAAAAATTTAATAATTGAATTTTTCGTTAAAAATCTAATACTTAACAGAAGAAAAACGGATTTTCAGCAAAATAGTTAAATTTGTATACTGGAATAGTTAAATTTTTAGTTAAAAAATTTATTTTCGGCAAAGTAGTTACATTTTCAAAAGGAGATGAATTTTCAATTAAAATGATAAATCTTCAAACCAAAAAATTTATTTTTAACAAAAGAGTTTAACTTTCAACCGCAAGTAGTTGCATTTTTAACTAATAAAAGATAAATTCGCAACGAACAATGTAATAAAATTTTCTATTATAATTCAGAAATATTTACTCTTTGAAATACAACTTCAACTATAAAAACTACTTGAAGTACTTTCTTTTTCTAAACTTTGTTGTTGTCAAGAATTAGATTTTTAACAGAGAATTTAACTATTCTATTTTGGTTTGAAAATGTATCTTTTTTGGATGAAAACTCAACTATTTGGTTGAAAATTGATATTTTTTATGTACTATGTGAAAAATTCGCCTTTTTGTACAAAATTAATCTTTATGCCTTGAAAATTCATCTTTTTGGTATAAAATTCAACTATTCTAGTTGAAGGTTCATCAGTTTAGTTGAAAATTCAACTATTTCGTTGAAAATCCTCGTACTTTCTTAAAAAATCAATTTTTTTGTAGGAAATTATCTTTTTCTTTGCAAGCTAGTCTTCTTGTTTAAAAATTCATCTTTTCGGTTAAAAATTTCAGTTAAATATTTATCATTTTAGTTGAAAATTCATCTTTTAGATTGGAAATAAAATTACTTAGTTGAAAGTTACACTTTTTTGTTGAAAATTAATTTTTTTGGTTTAAGATTCATCATGTTAATTAAAAATTAATTTCTTTAGTTGAAATATGAGTATTTTGTTAACAATTCGTCTTCTCGGTAGAAATTTTTTGTGTGCCATAAATGCAATTGTATGGTTAAAAATTAATCTGTTTTAGTTCACAATTCAAGTTCTTCTTATTTGTCTTTTTTGGTTATATTTAACTGTTTTTTATTTAAAATTAAAATCTTTTTCGGTTTAAATATTAACTATTACATTTTTGGTTTAAAATTCAACTGTTTTGCAGTGAATTTGCCTGCTTGGCTTGAAATTAAAAAAGTATTGTAGAAAATTCATCTTTTTTTGATGGACAATTAATATTCTTGGTTTTAAATTTAACTATTTAGTAGAAAATATATGTATTTTGTTAAAAATTAATCTTTATTGGTAGAAAATAATTCTTTTGGTTAAAAATGCAACTGTATGTTTGAAAATTAATCTGTTTTAGTTGAAAATTCAAGTATTTTTATGAAAATTCGTATTTTTTTGTTATATTCGGCTGTTTTTTATTTAAAATGTTTTTTGGTTTGCATATAATTTATTATATTTTTTGTTGAAAATTCAACTGTTTTGTGGAAAATTTAAGTAATTTGTTAAAAATTCATCTTTTTGGTTGAAAAATATTTTTTAAAGAAAAGTACAGAAATAGTGGCATTAGCGGAGAATTGTTAGAAAATAGTGTCTTTAGTGTGCTGAGCTGAGGCCCTTAAGTCGTTAAAAGGGATTTCTGCTTTATCAGTCGTAGATAAACTGTTCCGATTATAACGGCAATCGGCAAAACAGCACATCTGTTTTACCGACTGTCAATATAATAGGGATTTTCTCAATCGACTGATGGTATTTCAGGAATCTATTTTATCAGCTGATGGTAATAGATTACCAACCCCTATAGCTTGTTTCAAAATAGAAATAAATATTTTTTTCAGGCGTCAAGAGGAATTACAGCAGGTGTGATAGCAATAAAAGCTTTAGATATAATTACAATAGTGATACCCCCAGCACTTCCGGCAGCAATGACGGTGGGAAAAATTTACGCTCAAGTCAGATTAAAAAGAGCCCAAATTTTTTGCATCAACAATCGAGTGATTAACGTTGCCGGCAGTATTAACTGTACTTGTTTCGACAAGGTAAAAGCTCTTAAAATAATTAAAAAAATATAATCTGAATCTAAAAATGATGCCCTCTAGTAAATTAGAAAACAAATTCTAATTTTAATTTCAGACAGGAACTCTTACAGAAGATGGTCTCGATATGTGGGGCGTTGTTCCAAATTCCAATAACCAACTTGGTGAAGCCGAGAAAAATATACCAAAGCTAAAAAATCATCCGATTTTTGAAGGAATGCTCGTCTGTCACAGTTTGACTTTAATCGAAGGAGAATATTGTGGCGATCCTTTGGATGTTAAGGTAAAAATAAACCAGAATACTGTTTTATCGACTGTCGGTATAATAGGGATTTGTTCTACCGACTGATGGTATATCAGGAATCTAGTTTTATCAGTTGGTACCGGTACCAAAATAATTACTGGTACCAACAATAAGATTTCTGGGAACATCTTTATTGATTTATGTTTTATTGCAAAAGATTAATATTAAGTTTGGAAGATTTCAAAATATGTCGAAAAAGAATCTGGAAGATTATAATGAAATTTTTTTAATTTTGTAGGATTTTGATAATTTTTTGAAAATGTAATTGTTTTAAGAGATACTTAGAAGTGTTAGAAGTTTTGAAACGATTCGAAAATAATTGAAATTTGGAGAATATAAAAAAAAATTAAAACAAAATGTAAATTTTTTAAGATTTCGAAAAAAATTAGAACCTTTCTACAAAATTTGAAACGTTTCAAGAAAACAATACAATTTTCTTAAGATTCATGGGAAATTTTCAAAAGATTTTTGATTTTGAAAAACAAATTCTTAGAGAAAATTGAAAAATACTTCAAAATGTTTCCTAAAATTTCGAAAAAGAATGTAGAAGATTTTTTTTTCAATTTTGCAAGATTACGAACATTGTAGACAAAATTCGAGTACGTTTAAGAGATATTAAAAACAATTTTAAACTTGTACAGATTTCAATTTTTTTTTTAAATGTACATTTTTGAAGATTTCGAAACAAGAAGCTTTTTAAGAATTTTGAAAGGTATCAAGAGAATAAACAATTTTTTGTAAGATTCCTGGGAAAATTTCAAATAATTTTTGAATTTGTAAAAGATTTCTGGTAAAATTAAAATGATTTTTTATTTTGAAAAATTAATTTTAAGAGAAAATTGAAAAGGTTTTTTTTAAACATTTCTAATGATTTGCTACAATTTCGGAAAAGAATGTAGAAGATTTCAAAGCAAAATTTTTCAATTTTGCAAGATTAAATTTGTTTAGAAGAATTCCAGTAAAAATATATTAAAAATATTTCAACGAATTTAAAACAAAATGCACATTTTTAATGATTTAGAACAAGAAATTTAAACATTTTTTAAGAATTTTGGAAAGGTTTCAAATGAATCAAAAAATGTTCCTAAGATTCATGAGAAAACTTCAAATGATTTTTTATTTAAAAAAATTAATTTTTAAAGTAAATTTCAAAATATTTCAAAACATTTTCAAAAATTTCTAAAAATGTCGAAAAAAATGTAGAAGATTTGAAGGTAATTTCTTTAAATTTTGCAGGATTTTGAAGAATTTTATAAAAACTTTGCATTACTTAAAAAGGTATTTCGAAGTTCTGAGAAGATTCGAAAATAATTTAAATCTTGAGAAGATTTCAAAAACTTTTAAAACAAAATGTACATTTTTGAAGATTTCGAAAAAAGTGGTATTTTGAAAGAATTTTGAAAGGTTTTAAGAATTTTGAAATGCTTCAAAATAGTAAACAAAATTTCTGGAAAATTTGAAGTGATTTTTTATTTTAAAAAATTAATTTTGAGAGAATATTTACAAAGATTTTAAAACACACCAAAAGGTTTCCAAAAGTTGAAAAAAAAGAATCTGGAAGATTTTATAGCAATTTTAGGAATATTTTCCTCACTTTAAAAGATATTTAGGAATCTTAGAAGTTTATAAGAAATTTAAAAAAATTTTAAACTTCAAAAGATTTCCGAAAATTCAACAAATATTTTTTAATTTCTTCCAAACTTCTAAAAGTTTCAAATATTTTTTAAGCTGACTCAAATTTTTCCTAAAATTTTGTACAAAACTTATCAAGTAAAAAAATTACACTTTTTCGACACATCTGTAATCTTCGAAAATCTTTTTAATTTTGCTCAAGAATCATATGAAAATTATATTTATATAACTTTAAAAACAAATAAACCTAAACAATAAATAGTCATTCGAATTTGCTATTAAAAATTATTATTTCATTAATTTTTCAATCAATGAAGAAAAAATATAAATATGCATTTTCTACAAAAATAATGGAATTTTCTACTAACGAAAACGAGTTTTCAACCAAATAAGTGAGTTTTCAACAACCGAACAAGATCAGTTTTGTAGCAAAAATGAAGTAAAAAAAAATTAATTAAAAATAAATAAAATAAACTTTTAACTAAAATGATGCATCTAAAAACAAAAAATTAAATTTTTAACCAAGCAGTTGAACTTTCAACCCAGAAGATGAATTTTCTACCAAAAAAGACAAATATTGAACAAAATAGATGAATTTTCAACTAAAAAAGATAAATTTTTAACAAAAAATAGAATAGTTAAATTTTAAGTTAGAGAAATAATTTTTTAACCAAATAAAATAAAATTTTAATGAAATAGCTTAATTTTCAACCAAACAAATTAATTTTCTACCAAAAAGATTAAATGCCTATAAACAAAATTTTCGAAAAAAAAGGAATAGTTGAATTTTTAGTTAAAAAAATTCATTTTCAATAAAACAAAAAATTATTTCTAACCAAAGAAATGAAATTTCAACCAAAAAGATTAATTTTCTACCAAAAAAGAGTAATTTTTAACAAAATACATTAATTTTCAACCCAGCGAATGAATTTTCTACCAAAAAGAATAAATGGCTATAAAAACAATTTTCGAGAAAAAATTTAGTTTTTCACTAAAAAAAATAATTTTTAATAAAAAGAAATAATTATCAGCCAAAAAAATAAATTTTCTACCAAAAAAGAATAATTTTTAACCAAATACATGCATTTACAACCAAATATTTTATTTTTAAATGGAAATTTAAACCTAATAGTTGAATTTTTAACTAAAAAGGTGAATTAGTCACCAAAAGATTAATATTCTACCACAAAAGACAAAGTTTCAACAAATAGAGAAATTTTCAAACAAATACATGAATTTTCAACTGAAGAAGATTGATGTTCAAACAAAAATGATATAGTTAAATTTTCAGTTCAAAAATTAATTTTCAATTTTTAAAAACTAATTTTCAAGCCAATAAAATGAATTTTGAACCAAAAAGATTAATTTTCTATCAAAAAAGATTAGTTTTTAACAAAATACATGAATTTTCAATCAAAAAGGTGAATTAGTCACCAAGAAGATTAATTTTCTACCAAGAAAGATAAAGTTTCAACAAAATACAGGAATTATAATAATAAACTTTTAATTAAATAATAATCTTTTATCTGTTTAGTAGAAAATTTAACTATTCTATTTTTTGTTAAGAATTAATTTCTTTCATTGAAAAAGCTGTTTAGTTGAAAATTCGTTTTTTTGTTGATAGAAAATTCATCTTTTGGATTGAAAAATCCACTATTTGGATAAAATTTCATATTTTTGGTTGAAAATTCATCATTGTGATTAAAAAATAATTTCTTTGGTAGAAAATTCGTTTCTTTTTAGTTGAAAATTAATTTTTTTAACTGAAGATATAACTATTCCATTTTCGCTTGAAAATTTATATTTTTAGTTGAAAATTAATTAATTTTGCTGAAAACTCGTGTCTTAAAATTTATTTTTCTAACTGCAAATTGAAAGATTATATTTTTGGGTTTTTCAATTTATCTTTTTTAGTTTAAAATTGAATTATTCTGTTGAGAATTCATTTTTTTTGTTGAAAATTGATTTTCTTAACTGAAAATTTAATTCTTCTGTTTTTGGTTAAAGAATCATTTTTTTGTTATGAAAAAGAAAATATTTATTTTGAAAATATGTTCTTTTTTTGGTTGAAAATTGATTTTTTTTTAGATGAAAATTCATGAACTTTGTTGAAAATGAGTCTTTTTTGGTAGAAAATTAATCTTTTGGGTTGAAAATTCAACTAACTATTTGGTTGAAAATTCATATTTTTGGTTGAAGATTCATCATTTTAGTTAAAATTCATTTCTTTAGTTGAAAATTCGTTTGTTTTTTGTTTACAAATTTATTTTACTGACTGACAATTTATCTTTTTAGTTTGAAATGCATGTATTTGGTTGAAAATTAATTTTTTTTTACTTGAAGATTCATCATTCTAGTTGAAAATTCACTTTAAATATTACATTTTTTGTGCAAAATTTACTTTTTTTTGATAGAAATGTAATCTTTTTCGTTAAAAAATTATCTATTTAGTAGAAAATTCAACTATTCTATTTTTTATTAAGAATTAATTTCTTTCATTGAAAAAATACTGTTTAGTTGAAAATTAGTTTTTTTTTGTGGATAGAAAATTCATCTTTTGGATTGAAAAATCCACTATTTGAACAAAATTTCATATTTTTGGTTGAAAATTCATCATAGTGATTAAAAAATAATTTCTTTGGTTGAAAATTCGTTTCTTTTTAGTTGAAAATTAATTAATTTTGCTGAAAACTCGTTTTTTTCAATTTACTTTTCTAACTGCAAATTGATATATTATATTTTTGGTTTGTAAATTTAGCTTTTTTAGTTTAAAATTGAATTATTTTGTTAAAAAATCATTTTTTTGTTCTGCAAAAAAATATATTTTTTTGAAAATTCGTTTCTTTTTTGGTTGAACATTTATTTTTCTGAAATTTTAACTATTCTAATCTTGGTTGAAAATTGATTTTTTTTTTAGATGAAAATTCATGAACTTTGTTGAAAATGAGTCTTTTTTGGTAGAAAATTAATCTTTTGGGTTGAAAATTCAACTATTTGGTTAAAAATTCATATTTTTGGTTAAAGATTCATCACTTTAGTTAAAAATTCATTTCTTTGGTTGAAAATGTATCTTTTTGACTTGAAAACACAACTAAAAAGTGTTTAAAATATATTTAGAAACAAAATTTATTTTGCATTGACATTATTAATCTTCTAGGTGTATGGTTGATTTTATACCTAAAAGAATTTAGAAATTGGGATATTGTAGCACCCCTGAATAAGGCACTGTTTAATGCGAATAATATATTTTCTATTACTTTGACTTATTTTAACATTTAAATTTAGCGCCCTTTGCAATTTGAAGCGATACATTTTCCCGCGAAATTTAAATAATGTAATTATTATTTCGCATAATGTTCTAGTAAAGTTAAAAAATAATTAGTTATTCGAAATTTTTCGTTCAGATGTTTGAGAGCACTGGATGGGTTTTAGAAGAACCGGAAGTGGAAGACACGAGTAAATACGACCTTCTAGCCCCTTCGATAGTGAAGCCCCCAAAAAACGAAAGTTTCACAGAAAATATGAACGAGGTTTCCGAAATTGGAATCATCCACCAGTATCAATTTTCGAGTTCACTTCAAAGAATGTCTGTGATTGTAAGAGTTTTGGGCTCCGGGACTTTTAAGGCCTACACAAAAGGCTCACCGGAAATGATACTCAGTCTCAGCCGGCCTGAGACAATTCCGAGTGACATAATAGAGACCTTAAAAATATATACTGAACAGGGTTACCGAGTAATTGCTTTAGGACGTACGACTCTGGATTGCAGTTACAGAAAAGTAGGATTCAAAATTAATAAATAATTTTTCGAGTCTAGCTTTTTTTTTATACTGAATAATTAAATAATAAATTAATATTTTAGATTCAACGGATGCCGAGAGAACTAGTCGAGAAAAATTTAGAGTTCCTTGGTCTCGTGATTCTGGAAAATAGATTAAAGGAACCGACGGTGGGAGTGATAAAGATGCTGAGGGATGCCAACATTCACGTGATAATGATCACAGGTACAGTAATCAAAAATAGGACCCAAAATAAGGTTCTAAGCCGTAAGGCCCAAAACCACAAATTCGAAAAATATAAGGCCCAAATACGATAAACGGAAACCTGGCAGTATTTCTCGAACTGACAATCCTAAACACTAAGGCCCAAAAATGTAAGGCCCAAATAAGACGCACGATCACCTGACCGTAAGTCCCAAACCGAATGTCCTAAACAGCAAGGCCGAAAACTATAAGACACAAGGCTATAGGACCTAAAAATATACAAGCATACAAATATAAGACCCGAAAAATATAAGGCCTAATACGATGGACAGGCACACGACTGTAAGTCCCAAACCACAAGTCCTAAACCATAGCCCCATAAATATTTGATCAAAAAATATGAGGCCTAAAATATAAAACACAAAAATAAAAGGCCCAAATACGACAGACGGACTTTAAGACAATGGGGACAAAAACAGTGGCTCTGAAAAAAAGTATTTTGCTCACAATTTTCATTTCATTTGCAAGTTCTGATTTTAAAAATCTCAAACATGTAAGACCCAAAAATATAAGATCCGGAAAACATAAGACCCAAATAAGACCCACGTACACCCAATTGTAAGTCCCAAACCACAAGTCCTAAACAGTACGGCCTAAAAACGTAAGCCCCAAAAATATAAATCCCGTATACGATGGATGGGCAGGGACAGTAAGTCCCAAACTGAAAGTCCTTAAATTCAAGGTCCAAAACCATAAACCCTAAAAATATACGTTCCAAAAATGAATCGCCATAAAAATATAAGACCCGAAAAACATAAGGCCCAATACGACGGACAGACACAATACTGTAAGTCCCGCACCACAAGTCCTAAACAGTAAGGTCCAAAACCATAAACCCCAAAAATGTATCACCATAAAAATATAAGACCCGAAAAACATAAGACCCAATACGACACGACTGTAAGTCCCAATCCACACATCCTAAACAGTAAGGCCTAAAACCATAAACCCCAAAAATATACGATTCAGAAATGAATCGCCATAAAAATATAACACCCGAAAAATATAAGGCCCAATACAAAGGACAGACACACGACTGTAAGTCCCAAGCCACAAATGCTAAACAGTAAGGCCCAAAACCATAAATCCTAAAAATATACGATCCAAAAATGAAACATAATAAAAAAAATAATATTCGAAAAACGTAAGGCCCAGTACGACGGACAGGCACAAGACTGTAAGTCCGAAACCACAAGTCCTAAACCGTAAGGCCCAAAACCATACGCCCCATAGATATATGATCCAAATATTGGAGGCCAAAAAATATGAGCCCCAATAATGTAAGGCCCAAATACGATAGTGTTCACATTCATAAAAAACCTAAAAAACTTTTTTGTTGAAAATTCATATTTTTGGGTTGAAAATTCAACCGTTTGGTAGAAAATTTGTCTTTTTGGCTGGAAAATTCAACTATTTGGTAAAAAATTCAATTTTTTTGTTGAAAATTCATATTTTTGGATTAAAAATTCAACTTTTTTGTGGAAAATTCATCCTATTGGCTTGAAAATTCAACAAGCTGGTAGAAAATTCGCTTCTTTATATTGGATTTTTTTTTTCAATGAAAATTTAATTATTCCATTTTTGGTTAAAAAGTAATCTTTTTTAGACTGAAGATTCAACTATTTGGTTAAAAATTCGTCCTTTTTGGTAGAAAATTGATCTTCTTGTTTGAAAATTGGAACTATTTAGTGAAAAATTTATGCATTTTGTTGAAAATTTGTCTTTTTTTGGTAGAAAATCAATTGTTTTTTATTTAAAAAATATATATTTTTTTTAAATATCAACTATTATATTTGTTGTTGAAAATTCATCTTTTAAGGTTGAAAATTCAACTCCTTGGTTGAAAGTTGAACTAATTTCTCAAAAATTAATTTTTTTTTTGAAGATGCATAATTTTCGTAGAAAATTTTCAAATCTTTGGTTGAAAATTGAACTACTTTGTTAAAACTTCCTTTTTTGGGGGCAAAACTAAATTTTTTAAATTGAAAATTAACTTTTTTCTTGAAATTTCATATTTTTGGGTTCAAAATTCAACAATTTGGTAGAAAACTCAACTATTTGGTAGAAAATTCAACTATTTGGTAGAAAATTCAACTGCTTTGTACAAAAATTTGCTTTTCTAAATTGAAATTTTTTTAAATGAAAATTTAACTGTTCCATTTTTGGTTAAGAAGCGATCTTTTTTTAGACTAAAAATTCAATTACTTGGTTGAAAATTCGTCTATTTTGGTAGAAAATTAATCTTCTTAGTTCAAAATTTGAATTATTTAGTTAAAAATGTATGCATTTTGTTAAGAATTCGTCTTTTTTGGTAGAAAATCAATTGTTTTTTCAATAAAAATTATATATTTTTTTTAAATATCATTAATTCTTTTTTTTTGGTTGAAGATTCCTAATTATTGCAGAAAATTCATCTCTTTGAGATTGAACGACTTTGTTGAAACTTCCCTTTTTTGGGGTAAAAATAATTTTTTTTTGAAACTGAATATTTAACTGTTTGGTTGAAAATTAACTTTTTTCTGAAAACTTCATATTTTCGGGTTGAAAATTCAAACTTTTTTTATCGAAAATTCGTCTTTTTGTCTTGGAAACTCAACAATTTGGTGGTAAATTTAACTATGTGGTAGAAAATGCTACTTCTTTCTAAAAGATAGTTTTTTTATTTAAAATTAATTTTTTTTAATTCAAATGTAACCATACCATTTTTTGTTAAAAATTGAGCTTTTTAGATTAAAAATTCAACTATTTGGTTGAAAATTTATGTAATTTCTTGAACTTTGATCTTTTTTGGTAGAAAATTAATATTTTTTGTTGAAAATTCAACTATTTTGTTGAAAATTTATGTAATTTGTTGAAAATTTATCTTTTTTGGTAGAAAATTAATATTCTTGGTTGAAAATTCAACGATTTGTTTGAAAATTGATGTATTTTGTTGAGAATTCATCTTTTTTAGTACAAAATGATCTTTTTTGGTTCAAAAATTTATGTTTAGGGTTTAAAATGTAATTATTTGATCGAAAATTAACTGTTTTGTAAAAAGCTCGCGTTTTAGCTAGAAAATTCCATTATTTGCTTCAACATTTTGAGAATTTGCCTTTATAGTCGAAAATTAATTTTCTTGAGAGAAAATTCATCTTTTTTGGTTGAATGTTCTTTTTTTTTTGTTGAAAATTCAATTATTTAGCAGAAAATTCAATGATTTGATTGAAAATTCAACTGTTCTCTAGTAAGTTCGGCTTCTTAATTTTAAATTGTACATTTTTGATGAAATTTTATTTTCTTGCTGACTAAAAAATCTTTCTTCGTTGAGGATTCAAGTATTTTGTTGAGGATTCGTCTTTTTTGGTTTAGGTGACAATATTCAAACTGCGGTCAGTGTTGCTAAGGAATGTGGTATTCTCTCACATGACGAGACTGTGATAAACATCACCGCGGTTCCGGCAGAGGAGAAATCTCTTCCAAAAATATTTTTTAATCTCCAGGGACTACCAGTTAAATTTGTAAATATTTTCTGCAATTTTTTATTTCACGAGAAAATTTCTCCAGTAATAAATATTGAATTGAACTTTGAATTTTAGAGTTCGGAAGATAAGATGATGATAAAATCATTCGAGGGTTTGGAAAAAGGAATGACCAAGAGGAATTACAGATTTGCCCTCACTGGACAAACCTGGCAACTTCTTTGCGAATATTATCCAGACATTCTGCCAAAAATTTGCGTGAGAGGTGCAGTTTTTGCGAGGATGACGAGTGACCAAAAACAGCAGCTCGTTGTCGAGTTAATGCAACTCGGTTATTACGTAGGTCTGTATTTTTTATTTATTGATTTATTTAACATTTTTATTTAGCTTTAAATTTTGAATATAATTCAGTCAAATTTTAATTTTCAGCGATGTGTGGAGATGGTGCGAATGACTGTGGAGCACTGAAAGCAGCCCACGTAGGAATCTCACTTTCCGAGGCTGAATCAAGGTATTTTTCATTTTTTTTAA
The DNA here is from genome assembly GCA_932195095.1 of Andricus curvator. NCBI lineage: Eukaryota > Metazoa > Arthropoda > Insecta > Hymenoptera > Cynipidae > Andricus > Andricus curvator. The sequence goes on from CAKNYM010045385.1 coordinate 59,462, forward strand.
TTATTAAAGTAATTAATTTTTTTGTTCAAACTACAGTTAAGAAATACTCCATTAATATGGATTTATCTTTTGAAAATAGAGTTTGAAAGCTTAAAACGACGAAAGGCAAATTTGAAATTTGAATTTCGCGCCAAGTTGAGTGGGACTGCATGGGACGAAACTTTATTTTTTTTAATAACTTGGAAAAAAAGGATTTTTCACGATAACCAAAATAGATGAATTTTTATACAAGAAGAATAATTGTCTACCAAGAAAGATGAATTTTTAACCACATAGTTCAATTTGCAACTAAAAAGGGAAAATTTTCGAGGAAACAAAAAAACGAATTATCAACCAAATAATTGTTAAATTTTCAACCAAAAATGAAAAAGTTAAATTTTCAGATGAAAAAACTAAATTTTCAACAAAAAAAAAATGAATTTACTAACAAAAGGAATAATATAAAAATGACAAAAAGATGAATTTTCAATAAAATATTGAATATTCAACCATATAGTTAAATTTTCAACTAAAAAAGATAAGTTTTCAACTAAAAATAGAATACTTAAATTTTCAGTATACAAATAATTTTGAACGAAAAAAAAAACCAAATTTCAACCAAATATTAAACTTTCAACCAAAAAAATTAATTTTTAATCCAATAATTTTCTACCAAAAAGAAGAATTTTTAACTAAAAAAGAATTAATTTGCAATAAAAAAACGAATGTTGAATAAAGTAGTTGAATTTCAACAAAAAATTGTCAAGTTAAAAAAAATTAATTTAAAATAGATTTTTTCAACAAAATCGATAAATTTTCAACCATTTTCAAACAAGGAGAGTAATATTCTACCAAAAAAGACGAATAACAACAAAACACATTTATTTTCAACCATATCGTTGAATTTTGAACTAAAACAGATACATTTTTAACCAAAAATGGAATAGTTTAATTTTCAGTAAAAAATATGTAATTTTGAACCGAAAAAAAGAGTTTTAGTAAAATAGTTCAATTTTTAACGAAAAGAATGAATTTTCAACTAAAAAAGATAAATTTTCAAAAAAATGGAAGTTAAATATTCAGTTAAAAAATAATTTTCAATAAAAAAATAATTTTCAACAAAATCGGTAAATTTTCAACGACTTTTAAACCTTTTGAATCAAAATAGTTTAATTTTCAACAACAAAATTAATTTTTAAACGAAAAGATGAATTTTCAAACAAGAAGAATAATTTTCTACCTACAAGATGAATTTTCAACTAAAAAAAATTTTTTAACTGAAAATTTTAGTAGGTATATATACTTAAGATTTCAATTTGCAAAATTAATTTAAAAAAAAATTCTCATAAAAATAGTTATATTTTCAACCAAGGAAATCAATTTTTAACCAAAATAGATGAATTTTCAACTGAAAAAGATAAGTATCCAAGCAAAAGAATAACAAATTAAAAAAAAAAAGTTAAATTTTTAGCGATAGAAATGATTTTTCAAGAAAAAGGTGAATTTTTAACCAAAAAGATTTATTTTCAAGGAAAAGAGACGAATTTTCAATAAAATACATGAATTTTAAACCAAACGGTTTATTTGTCAACTAAAAAAGATACATTTTTAAACAAAAATCTCATCTTTTTAAGTTTTCATTTAATTAATTTTCAACAAAAAAAAACTAATTTTCACCAAAATAGTTGAATTATCAACAACAACAAATTAATTTTCAACCAAAAAGATGAATTTTCAAACAAGAAGTATAATTTTCTACCAAAAAGATGAATTTTCAACTAAAAAAAAAAAACATTTTTAACTGAAAATGGATGAATTTGCAAACAAGAAAAATTTTCTACTAAAGAAAAACAAATTTTCAACTGAAAAAGATCAATTTTCAAGCGAAAGAAGAACGAAGTTTCAAAAAAATAGTTAAATTTTCAACCAAAGAAATCATTTTTCAACCAAAAAGACCAATTTTATCTAAAAAGATTAATTTTTAATGGAAAGAGAGGAATTTTCATTAAAATACATGAATTTTCATTAAAACACATGAATTTTCAACCAAATGGTTGATTTTTTTTTTAAAAAAGGTAAATTTTCAAATTAAAAATGGAATAGTTAAATTTTCATTTAATTAATTTTCAACAAAAAAACAACATATTTTCACCAAAATAGTTAAATTTTAAACCAAAGATAGGTATTTTGGTAGAAAATAAAGCTTTTTGGTTGAAAATTCAACTATTTGGTTAAAAATTAATGTATTTTGTTGAAAAATATAATAAGAATTTATATATAATATTATAATAAAATAATTTCAACAGATACATGAATTTTTAATCAAATATTTAAATTTTCAACCAAAGAAATCATTTTTCAACCAAAAAGACAAATTTTAACTAAAAAGATTAATTTTTAGCGGAAAGAGGCGAATCTTCATTAAAATGCATGAATTTTCAACCAAATGGTTGATTTTTTTTAAAACGGTAAATTTTCAATTAAAAATGGAATAGTTAAATTTCCATTCAATTAATTTTCAACAAAAAATAAATCTTTTTGGTTAAAAATTAATGTATTTTGTTGAAAAATATAATAAGAATTTATATATAATATTATAATAAAATAATTTCAACAGATACATGAATTTTTAATCAGGGTGGCGATTCGGCGGACGATTTCAAATTCCCGGTCATTTCCCGGTTTTCCCCGGTCAAATTTTTCAATTTTGCCGGTCAACTCAAAGTAAAATATTTATATTTGCCGCAAAACGCAAACATTTATTTTAATTCATGACGTTCGTTCTAAACATCTTTTAACACAACAGAGCAAAACGTTGCAAAATGAATGAATTTTGAAAAAAATACTTAAATTCTCCACTAAAAAATATGAATTTTTCACAAAAAAATTGAATAGTTAAACTTTCAGTTGAAAAAATTAATTTTCAAACAAAAAAAACGGATTTTCAACAAAATAGTTCAATTTTCAACCAAAGTGATGAATTTTCAAATCAAATTATGAATCTTTATCTGGAATAGTTAAATTTTAAACCAAAAAGATAAATTTTCAACTAAAATGATGAATATTTAACTGGAACACTCGAATTTTCAACCAAAAAGACGAATTTTTAAAGAAGATTACATTTTAAATAAAAAGATTAATTTTCTACCAAAAAATACAATTTTTCAACCAAATACATCAACTTTTAAAGAAAGGTTTGAAGTTTTAATAAAAGAAGACACATTTTCAACCAAATAGTTAAATTTTGAACTGAAAAAATAATAATTTTCAATCGAAAATGGAATAGTAACATTTTTAGTTTAAAAAATTATTTGTAAAGCAAACATAAGAGTTTTCAACTAAAACAATGAATCTTTAACTGAAATAGTTCGATTTTCAAACCAAAAAATTAGTTTTTACTAAAAAAAGATAAATTTTCAACCAAAACTTTAATAATTAAATTTCAGGTTAAAAAAATTAATGTTTGACCAAACAGATGAATTTTCAACAACAGCTATGGAATTTTCAATTGGAATAAGTTAAATTTTCAGTTAAAAAAATTAGTTTCAACAAAAAAAACTAACTTTTAATAACAACAAAAACTAAATTTCAAAATAATAGTTACATTTTCAAACAAAGTGATGAATTTTCAAATAAAATTTTAAATATTTAACTGCAATAGTTGAATTTCGAACCAGAAAGATGAACTTTTAACTGAAATGATGAATCATTAACTAGAATAATTGAATTTTTTACCAAAAAGATTAATTTTCAACGAAGAAGATTAATTTCTACCAAAAAAGACGAATTTTCTACTAACAAAGATAATTTTTCAACCAAAAATTGGAAATAGTTACATTTTCAGTTGAAAAAAAAAATAATTTTCAACCAAAAAACATCCAAAGAAAAAACAAATTTTCAATCAAACAGCTCATTTTTCAACCAAAGAAATGAATTTTTAATTAAAACGATGGATTTTCAACTAAAATAAAAATTAATTTTTAACAAAAGAGCTTAACTTTCAACCAAATAATTTTATTTCAAACCTAAAAGATGAATTTTCAACTAAAATAATAAATAATTTACTGGAATACTTGCATTTTTAACCGAAAAGAAGAATTTTTAAACAAGAAGATTAACTTTCAAAGAAAAATAAGATAATTTTTTACCAACAAAAAAATCTATTTTTTAACAAAATACATGAATTTTCATCGGAATAGTTAAATTTTCAATTAAAAAGACACATTTTTATCCAAATTATGGAATTCCGAACTTGAAAATTTTAATTTTCAACTCAGAATGGAACAGTTAAAATTTCGTTTAAAGAAATTAATTTTCAACCAAACTGGTGAATTTTCAAATAAAATGATGAATCTTCAACTGAAATGATGAATATTTAACTGTAATCGTTTAATTTTATGCCAAAAAGATGAATTGTCAACCATAAAGTGTAATTGTCTACAAAAATAGATGAATTTTCCACAAAGTACATACATTTTCAAACAAATAGTTTAATTATTAAATGAAAAATATCAGTTTTCAACCAAATAGTTGAATTTTCATCAAAAAAGATAAATTAATTTTTAACAAAAGTTTAACTTTTAACCCAGTAGTTGAATTTCTAACTAAAAAACGATGAATTCGCAACGAACAATGTAAAAAAAATTTCTATTATAATTCAGAAATATTTCTTCTTTGAAATTCTACTTCTACTCTGAAAACTGCTTGAAGAACTTTTATTACCTAAAATTTAGAAGAAGGAACTTTCAAATTGTGACGAATTCTGACTTGGAAGAGGGTTTTTTGAAAATTCCTTTCTTCTAAATCCGAATTATAATTCCTTTAAAAAATTCCCATTCCATGTAAAAAATTCCCTGTTCCAAGTGAAATTATATTTCTTGAATTTTTCTATCATCAGAAGTAAATTCCCGGTTTTTAAATTAAATTCCCGGTCATTTCCCGGTCTTTCCCGGTTTCCCGGTCAAGTCTCCACCCTGTTAAACTAAAAAAGATCAATTTTCAATCCAATAGTTGAATTTTTAACTAAAAAATATCAGTTTCCAACCAAAAATAGAATAGTTCAATTTTTGAGATAAAAAATGGATTTTTCACCAAACAAAAAAGAAACAATAATAGACAGGAAATACCTATCTGGCGCGAAATTTAAATTAAAAACTTTCCTTTCTTCATTTGAAAGAACTACCAGCTCTATTTCTACCAATCTAAATGTCAAAAAATCTATAAAATGTTTATTAATTTATTTTCAGTGTCGCGAGTCCCTTCACCTCCCGGATTCCGGATATAACTTGCGTCCCAACAGTAATTCAGCAAGGACGAGCAGCTCTCGTCACTTCTTTCGGAATTTTCAAATTCATGGTGACCTACTCCCTCACAGAATTCCTCTCAGTCATTATACTCTACTCAATCGACTCAAATCTAACAGATTTCCAATTCCTCTTCATCGACATCTGCCTGATCGTCAACTTCGCCTTCTTTTTTGGAAAAACGAAAGCCTACGAGGGAAAATTGTCCAAGAAACCACCAATGACGAGTCTTTTAAGCTTCACTCCTCTATTTTCCTTGACAATTCATATGATCGTGATGACAATTTTTCAAGTCACTGCTTTTTATGCGGTCCAGAAATTTCCCTGGTTCACTCCCTTCAAAATGCAGGACGCGCTGAATTACGCCTGCTACGAAAATTATTCTGTCTTCTGCACCTCCATGTTCCAGTACATAACGATGGCAGTTATTTTTTCGAGGGGAAAACCTTACAGGAAGGCGATCTACACGAATAAAACTTTTAGTTTTTCTATCGTTTTGATGATCGCGATTGGAATTTACGTGACAATATATCCTGCCGGTTGGATTGTCACTATTTTGCAACTTCATTTGCCGCCTGTTCACGACTGGAGAGGAATGATTTTGGGACTTGCTGCTCTCAATTTTCTCGTTTGCCTGATTATCGAGACCTTCGTCGTCGAGTTTTTGATTGAAAAGAAACTTAAGAAGAAGTTTTACCGACCGGAGAAGTCGAGGAAGAGGTGAGATATTAAATGAAATTTCTAAATTTCTAAAAGCCGGTTCGTTTTCCAAATTTTTGTCTGATTACATTTTAATACAAGGCAAAAGTTGTCAAACAATATCAACTTGTCACCTGCAAAACCTTTTTTCAATCGGAAACATTCTCATTTTTTTTTGTAAATCATGGTGGCGATTCGGCGGACGATTTCAAATTCCATTCATTTCAAATACATGAATTTTGAAAAAAAATACTTAAATTTTCCACTAAAAAATATCAATTTTTTACAAAAAATGAAATAGTTAGACTTTCAGTTGAACAAATGAATTTTCAACAACAAAAAAACGAATTTTCAACAAAAATGATGAATATTCAACAAAAGTGATGAATTTTCAAATGAAATTATGAATCTTCAACTGGAATAGTTAAATTTTTAACCAAAAAAATGAGTTTTCAACTAAACTAGAGCCTCATATGCGCGCTCCGCGCGCGACCAATTTATTTACATGTATTTATTTTATTTGGAAATGAATTTCAATAAAATACCATGAAATTAATTTTTACTTCAATAATTTTGATTTGTACATGGCTTCGCATGGATACCCTCTCACGATGCAGAATAAATAATTCTGTAAAAAATTGAGCCTATTCGTTGAAAAATAGCCAGACTCTATATTTTTCAATCGAAATTGTTTAAATAATTAATAATTCTTGTACATTTACAAAACATAGTAAAGATTCATCGGAAAGACAATTGAGCCTATTCTTTAAAAAAGCCAAACTCTTGACTTGTTTGTGAAAATTGTTTAAATAATTATACATTCTTTGAAATTTGCAGAGTATTACAGCAAAAAGTTACTGGAAAGATATTCTTACCTAATACTATAAAAAATGGAGCCTATTCGTTAAAAAATAGCCAAACTCTCAGTTTTTTAATTAAAATTGTTTAAATAATTGAAAATTATTGTAAATTTACAAAGCAACATAGATAACAGTCATCGGAAAGATATTCTTAGTTGAATTCAGAAACAAAGTGAGCCTATTTGTTGAAAAACACCCAAACTCTGAATATGTTTATGAAAATTGTTAAAATAATTAACAATTATTGTAAATTTGAAAAGTAACATAGCAAAGACTTATTTTTAATACATTCTTTTTAGTTCTGTAAACAAATTGAGCCAATTCCTTAAAAATAATGATATTACAAATAATAATTCTTGTAAATTTACAATGCAGCATTCCTTGAAAAATAGACAAAATCGAAATATGTTTAGGAAAATTGTTAAAATAATGATTAATTATTGTATATTTGCAAAGTATCGTAGAAAAGATTTATTGGGAATACATTCTTTCTTGATTCCCTTAACTAATTGATCCTATTCGTTGAAAAATGACCGGGTTCTTAATTAATTTATGAAAATTGCTTAAATAATTAATCATTCTTGAAAATTTGCAAATCATCATACAAAAAAGTCATTGGAAAGGCATTCTCAGCTAATTCTGTAAAACAATTCAGCATATTTGTGAAAAAATAGCCAAAATTTAAATTTCTGTATGAAAATTGTTTAAATTATTATTAATTCTTGTGAATTTACAAAGCAACATAGAAAAGAGTCATCGGAAAGACATTCTCAGTTGATTTCGTAAACAAATTGAGCTTATTCGTTTATGGAAATTGTTTAAAAAATTAATCGTTCTTGTGAATTTACATAAGCAATATAGAAAATAGTCATCAGAAAGACTTTTCTCAACATCATAGAATAAAGTAATCTGAAAGATATTCTTACTTAATTCTATACAAAATTGAGCCTATTCGTTGAGAAATAGCCAAACTCTTAATTTTTCAATCAAAATTGTTTGAATAATTAATAATTCTTGTACATTTATAAAGCAACATAGAAAAGAGTTATCGGAAAGATATTCTCAGTTGACTCTGTAAACAAATTGTGCCTATTCCTTGAAAAATACCCAAACTCTACATATGTTTATGAAGACTGTTTAAATAATTAATAATTCTTGTAAATTTTCAAAGCTTCATAGAACAGAGTCATCGGAAGGATATTCTTAGTGAATTCTGTAAAAGAACTTTAGCCTATTCGTTGAAAAATAGCCAAACTCTGAAGTTGTTTATGCAAATTGTTTAAATTATTAATAATTATTGTAAATTTACGAAGCAGCATAGAAAAGTGTCATCAGAAAGACATTCGTAGTTGACTTTGTGAACAAAATGTACCTATTCCTTGAAAAATAGCCAAACTCTAAATATGTTTATGAAAATTGTTAAAATAATTAATAATTATTATATATTTGCAAGCTATTGTAGAAAAGAATTATTGGAAATACATTCTTTCTTGATACCATAAACTAATTTATCCTATTCGTTGAAAAAGGCCAAGGTCCTTCTGAAAAGTTAAACAAAAATGTAAAGTTGGTTTTTAAATAAAAAATTTTAAAAATTTATTATAAAAAATCCAAACAGAATAAAAAAATAAATGGTACTCAAAATTTCGAAAGTTTCAAACATTTTGAAATATAAATGAACTATGACTAAAACGTTACATCGAAAATGAATCTTTCAAAATGCGAATAAAATATTTAAAATGTTAATTAAAAGCCGCCTTTTTAAAAAATGCGTGAAAGGAATCGTATATATACCGAAGTATAAATGCATATACTTCCACTAAGCTTCTTATGAAAACAAACATCTCGAGTTCAAATAAACACAGATCGCTCATCGTCGATGAGATCGGCTTATGCTTTACTAAGTAACGGTAACGGTAACTAAACGACGAATACCAACTTTCAAAGATAGGATTATGAATCTTCAACTGGGATTGTTAAATTTTAAACCAAAAAGGTGAATTTTCAGCTCAAATGATGAATCTTTAACTAAAATAATTGAATTTTCAACCAAAAAGGTGAACTTTTAAACAAGATTAATTTTCCACCAAAAAATATAATTTTTCAACAAAATACATGATTTTTTAACGAAACAGTTTAATTTTTAATTAAAGAAGACAAATTTTCAACCAAATAATTGAATATTGAACTAAGAATATAATAATTTTCAACCGAAAATGGAACGGTAACATTTTTAGTTAAAAAAATTAATTTTAAATCAAACGTAAGAGTTTTCAACTAAATCAATGAATCTTTAACTGAAATAGTCGAATTTTCAACAACAAATTAATTTTTACTGAAAAAGATAAATTGTTAACCAGAACTTAAATAAATATATTTTAAGTTAAAAGAATTAATGTTTAAACAGATAAATTTTCACGAAAATACTTACATTTTCAAACAAAGTGATGAATTTTCAAATTAAATTGTAAATATTTCACTGGAATAGTTGAATTTTTTAACAGAAAGATGAATTTTTAACTGAAATGAATCTTTAACTAAAATAATTGAATTTTTGACCAAAAAGATCAATTTTCAACCAAGAAGATTAATTTTTATCAAAAAAGACAAATTTTTAACTAAAAAATATAACTTTTCAACCAAACTTTGAATATTTAAATTTTTAGTAAAAAAATGAATGTTCAGCCAAACAGATGAATTTTCAACTAGAACCATGGAATTTTCAATTCGAATAAATTAAACTTTCAGTTAAAAAAATTACTTACCACAAAAAAACTTACTTTAAAAAAAATGGTTGCATTTTCAAACAAAGTGATGAATTTTCAAATAAAATTGTAAATCTTTAACTAGAATAATTGAAATTTTGACCACAAAGATTAATTTTCAACAAGGAAGATAATTTTTTCAACAAAAGACGAATTTTCAACTAAAAAAGATAACTTTTCAACAAAAAATTGTATAAATTGAAATTAATTTTTAATTAAAACGATGAATCTTCAACAACCAAATAATTTTATTTCTAACCTAAACGATGAATTTTCAACTAAACTGAACAATATGTAACTGGAATACTTGAATTTTCTACCGAAAAGAAGAATTTTTAAACAAGAAGATTAACTTTCAAAGAAAAAGGTAATTTTCTACCAAAAAATGGATTTTTAAACAAAATACGTGAATTTTTAACGAAATATTTTAATTTTCAATTACAAAAGACAAATTTTCATCCAAATTGTTGAATTTTAAACTAGAAAAGATCAATTTTCAACCAAAAATATGAATTTTTAAACAATAAAATTAATTTGCTACAAAAAAGTTACTTCTCTACCAAAAAATACAATTTTTCAACAAAATAAATGAATTTTTTAACGAAATAGTTGAATTTTTATGTCAACAAGACAAGACCAAATAGTTGAATGTTGAACTAAAAAAAATCAATTTTTATCGGAAAATGGAATAATTACATTTTTAGTTTAAAAAAAAATTAATTTCCAACCTTACTGATGAATTTTCAACCAAACTGATGAATCCTCAACTGGAATAGTTGAATTTTAAATCAAAAAGATGAATTTTCAACTAAAACGATGAATCTTCAACTGAAATAGTTAAATTTTCATTTTTTTTAAATTAAATTTGACTAAAAAAGATAAATTGTCAACCAAAACCTAAATAATAAAGTTTAAAAAATGAATGTTTAAGCAAAAAGACGAATTTTCAACTAAAAAAGATCATTTCTCAACAAAAATTGAATAATTAAATTTTTAGTCAAAAAATGAAGGTTCAACCAAAGAGATGAATTTTTAACTAAAATTATGGAATATTCAACTGGAGTAATAGTTTCATTTTCAGTTAAAAAAAATATATATATTTTTCAACCAAAAAAGAAACAAATTTTCAACAAAATAGTTCAATTTCGAACCCAAGTGAAGAATTTTCAAATAAAATTATGAATCTTCAACTAGAATAGTTAAATTTTAAACCAAAAAGATGAATTTTCAACCATAAAGATTAATTTTATACTAAAAGCAAAACACAAACATTTATTTTAATTCATGACGCTCATTCTAAACATCCTTTAACACAAAAGAGCAAAAAATTGCAAAATAAATGAAGTTTCAAATAAAATTATGAATCTTCAACTGGAATAGTTGAATTTTATATGAAAAAGATTAATTTTCAACTAAAATGATGAATATTTAACTGGAATACTTGAATTTTCAATCAAAAAGATGAATTTTTAAACATGTTTTAACTTAAATAACATGAATTCTCAATCGAATAGTTGAATTTTCAACTAAAAAATAATAATTTTCATCCAAACAATTGAATTTCGAACTAAAAAAAAGTCAGTTTTCAACAAAAAATGGAATAGTTAAATTTTCAGTTAATAAAATCAATTTTCAACCAAAGAGATGAATTTCCTACTATAAAGATGGAATATTCAATTGGAATAAAATAGTATTTGATATTTCAACAAAACAAATTTTTTTTATTCTTAACAAAAAAGTTTAACTTTCCGCCAAGTAGTTTTATTTTCAACCAAAAGGATGAATGTTCAACGAAAATGATGAATTTTTAACTGGAAAATTTGAATTTTCAACAAAAAAAATATCAATTTTCAACCAAAAGTCTTCAATTGGAATAGTTGAATTTTCAACTAAAAAGATCAATTTTCAACCAAGAATAATAATTTCTACCAAAAAAGAGGAATTTTCTACAACAAAAATAGTTACATATTAAAACAAAGTGATTAATTTTCAACTAAAATGATAAATATTAAAATGGAATATTTGAGTATTAAACCAAAAAGATAACTTTTCAACTAAAATAATGAATCTTTAACTGGAATAATTGACTTTTAAACTAAAAAAATTAACTTTTACCAAAAAATACGAATTTTTAACAAAAAAAAACTGTTTCAACCAAATAATTACATTTTCAAGGAGGTTTTTCGGGTTTCAATCGCGTGCAAAGCGACGAAACGTCGGCAAGATTCGTAGTTTTGCACACGATTGAAACCCGAAAACCTGCTTTCAATTTATTACAATGAATCATCGTGAAAGCAATAAATCTATAATTAAATTTTCATTTCGAAAAAGATGAATTCTGAACGAAAAATGTAGTAGTTGATATTTCAACCAAAAAGATTTTAATTTTCAATCAAAAACAGTTGAATTCAACCAAAAAAGAGAGAAAAAATGGCAAAAAAACTGTTAGATCTTTAAGCTAAAAAGATTAATTTTCAACCAAGAAGATTTATTTTCTACCAAAAGAAACGAATTTTTCATCAAAGTACTTGAATTTTCAACCAGATACTTGGATTTTCAACTAAAAACGATAACTCTTTAACCAAAAGTAGAATGGTTAAATTTTTAGCTATAAAAAAATTAATTTCAAAGAAAGAAACAAATTTTTCATAAAAATACATGAATTTTCAATCAGATACTTGGATTTTCAAGTAAAAACGATACATTTTCAACCAAAAGTAGAATACTTAAATTTTTAGCTAAAAAATTAATTTCAAAGAAAAAACAAATAAATATTTAACAAAATAGTTTAATACGGTAATATAAAGCTAGTTTTACCAATTAAGAATAATTGTTATTCAATTTTATATTGTAATTTAAAGAAAATAGGCACAATCTCGAAAAAATTCTCCGATATTTCCAAGTTTTTCAGGTAGGGCAGACACTCTGATAAAGTAGAAATCACTTTTCTAAATTGACCAAAATTATTAAAATACTGAAAACTTGAATTTTTCTGCGATCCAAAGTAAATTCCCGGGTTTTAAATTAAATTCCCGGGTTTTCAATTGAATTCCCGGTCATTTCCGGTCAAGTTTTTCAATTTTCCCGGTCAACTAAAAGAACCAAAAATAGCAAAATAAATTAATTTTGAAACAAATATGTAAATTTTGCACTAAAAAATATCAAATTTTAACAAAAAATGGAATAGTTAAACTTTTAGTTGAAAAAATTAATTTTCAACGAAAAATAACGGATTTTCAAGAAAATAGTTCAATTGTAAACTTAAGTAATGAATTTTCAACTAAAATTATGAATCTTCCACTGGAATAGTTAAATTTTAAACCAAAAAGGTGAATTTTCAACTAAAACAATGAATCTTCAACTGAAATAGTTGAATTTTCAATAACAAAAAATACATTTTTACTTAAAAAGATCAATTGTTAACCAAAACTTAAATAAATATCTTTTAAGTTAAAAAAATTAATGTTCAACCAAACAGATAAATTTTCAACTGAAACTGTGGAATGTTCAATTGGAACAAGTTAAATTTTCAGTTAAAAAATTACTTTAACTGGAATAGTTGAATCTTAAACTAAAAACATGAATTTTCAACTAAAATGATAAATCTTTAACTAGAATAGTTGAATTTTTCAATAAAAGATGAATTTCCAACCAAGAAGATTAACTTGCAAAGAAAAAAATAATTGTCTACCAAAAAAAAATCGATTTTTAACAAAATATGTGTATTTTCAACGAAATAGTTGGATTTTCAATTAAAAAAGACAAAATTTCATCCAAATTGTTAAATTTTGAACAAGAAAAGATCAATTTTCAACCAAAAATGGACATACAAATTTTCAGTTGAAGGAATTAATTTTCAACCAGTGATGAATTTTCAACTAAACTGATGAATCCTCAACTGGAATAGTTGAATTTGAAACAAAAAAGATGAATTTTCAACTAAAATGATGAATCTTCAACTGAAATAGTTGAATTTTCATTTTTTTTTAAATTAAATTTTACTAAAAAAGATAAATTGTCAACCAAAACCTAAATAATTAAGTTTAAAAAATAAATGTTCAACCAAAAAAGACGAATTTTCAACTAAAAAAGATCATTTTTCAACCAAAAATTGAATACTTAAATTTTTAGTCAAAAAATGAATGTTCAACCAAAGAGATGAATTTTTAACTAAAATTATGGAATATTCAACTGGAGTAATAGTTTCATTTTCAGTTTAAAAAAATATATATTTTTCAATCAAAAAACATCCAAAGAAAAAACAAGTTTTAAATCAAATATCTCATATTTCAACCAAAGAAATGAATTTTTGATTAAAATGAGAAATGTGTAACCAAAAAAATTAATTTTTAACAGAAGAGTTTAACTTTCAACCAAGTAATTTTATTTCCAACCTACAGGATGAATTTTCAGCTAAAATGATGAATATTTAACTGGAATACTTCAAGTTTTGACCGAAAAGAAGAGTTTTTAAACAAAAAGATTAACTTGCAAAGAAAAAAATAATTACCTGCCAAAAAAAAAATCGATTTTTAACAAAATATATGTATTTTCAACGAAATAGTTGAATTTTCAATTAAAAAGGACAAATTTTCATCCAAATTGTTAAATTTTGAACAAGAAAAGATCAA